>JACXGM010039773.1:0-10495 GCA_016801145.1 Umbra pygmaea
CTGTTGCTTGACTGAGTGTGTTGTGTGACTGAGTGCTTTCTGTCTGTTGCTTGACTGAGTGTGTTGTGTGACTGAGTGCTTTCTGTCTGTTGCTTGACTGAGTGTGTTGTGTGACTGAGTGCTTTCTGTCTGTTGCTTGACTGAGTGTGTTGTGTGACTGAGTGCTTTCTGTCTGTTGCTTGACTGAGTGTGTTGTGTGTATGAATGGGTTTTGTGTGTGTGAAGAAAGGTCATTTTCAAGCAGCCACATCAAGCTTACCGTCACCGCAATTAATGAACAAGCACAGACATAATTAACAGATGGAGACCTTAACGCCGCAATTAGACAGCGTGTGTGTGCGTGTGTGGGTGTGCGTGCGGTTGTGCGTGCGTGTAGATCCTAATAATGTAGAACATGGGTGGAACTCACACTGCTATCGAATGGTTGTGTGTGTGTGTGTGTCTGTGTGTTGGAGGGCTTTTAAACGTGTCTCCATAGTCCAGTACGGGGTATAAAGTTGTGACGTGGTCGGGAGGAGGTTCTGTTTCCCCAGATCAAACCCAGATCTACGAGACAGTGAGATACGACACGGTCCGGCTCGCCCACAGCGTTTAATCACAGACCCTCAATTACTGCCAGACAGACAGGGGAAGCGTGTCAAGATCATCTATATTATTCCAGGATATTTAAATAAACCATTTTATGAGGTTCCCCTGGGCTCAACAAATTTCAGGTCTCAAATGCCAATCTAATTCCTATGTAGTACACTACTTTAGAACAGGGCCCAGTGGGACTAGACCATTTGGAACAACCCTGTTAATATTTAATGTTCATCCTCGTCTTCCAACTGCTTTGGGCACGCACAGCTAGTATTCTATACTGTGTGTGTGTGCATGCAAGCTTGTGCGCTTGCGCACGCACATCTATAATATTTATTTTTTTTGCTTTGAATGCCAGGTTGAAATAGGGTGTATTGTTTGTAGGCAGTAGAAATGAAATAGAACTGTATATGGGGGGGCGTTCATCTAATATTAATGTGTTTATGGGACAGTGTGGCCTACATCGTTCACATAGCAACACGTTTCCCTTCAGCTGCCATCGTACACACTTCTATCTGTATCACCCCACCAATCACAACCTCTTCAGTCCTACTACTGTAACTTAGAGAAAACAAGCCTTTTCTCTTAGGTTTCATCACACTGTCTGTTTTCCCTCCGCCTCTCCTCTTTCTTCAGAAAGGCTTCCATCTCTTTCTCCGTGGCCTTTGAACACAGCCTTTAGTCATTTCTGAAGTGTAACTCGTCTTAAGTAGACTGATAATGTCTGAAAGATCCGCTGATTCCACATCTGTAGGTATGTGAGAGAGAGACAGGCTCTGTGTGTGTAAGAATGATGGTCTGTGTGTGTGTGTGTGTGATTGTGTGTGTGTGTGTGTGTGTGTGTGTGTGTGTGTGTGTGTGTGTGTGTGTGTGTGTGTGTGTGTGTGTGTGTGTGTGTGTGTGTGTGTGTGTGTGTGTGTAAGCTCCCCAGTTTCCCGGTCTGTGTGAAATGAAGTGACAGATGATTGTGGGGCTCTGGCGTTCTGAGCTCATCAGAGAGACGATCGATACGCAGAGAGCCGCTTCAAAAGAGCATCTTCAAAGGAGAGCCATATGCTTTAAACTAGTGTGTGTGTGTGTGTGTGTGTGTGTGTGTGTGTGTGTGTGTGTGTGTGTGTGTGCGTGTGCGTGTGCGTGTGCGTGTGCGTGTGCGCGTGCGCGTGCGCGTGCGCGTGCGCGTGCGTGTGTGTGTGTGCGTGTGCGTGTGTGTGTACGCTTTAGGCTCTAATGATTACAGAATCGACCAGAGAATAGACTGTTTTAAAGTCATGTGGCTGGTTCTTATATCTCTTTTTCACACACACAATGTATATGATTGACTTTCAATAATATTCTGTACATGTTGGAATTACATCATTTTATGGTACCTCAATCATTCATTTCATTGGTCACCAAGAACTGGCTTTATCAGGGAAGCACAGGGAGGGAGCAAGACACAGAGATGAAGATCAGGCATTAAACAAGAACAGTTGAAGGTATAAAAAGTGATGAAACCGCCCCAAAACACATTAGCACACCAAACACTCTCAAACTCACACACACTCACACACACACTCACACACACACACACACACACACACACACACACACACACACACACACACACACACACACACACACACACACACACACACACACACACACATTGCAGAATGTGGTGTCACCTCACCTCTCTGGGTGTAAATGAGACAGGGTATTTCTGACTCAGTGTCAAGACTTGCTAGATAAGTGAGAGGGTGTGTATGTGTGTGTTCTCGTGGGTGTTTTTCTTTGGTAACAACACCTTATTTGGGGAGCCACGAGAGTCCAATAGCAAAAGGGCTTTTCAACTACAGAATATAACACCTTGGGCCCTATTTTGCACCCGGCGCAATGCAGCGCAAACCTTTTTTCTGCTGTCAAACTGGCAAACGTTTTGGACATGCCCAAAGCGCACTTGCGCCATGCGCTTAACGCTGTGCGCTTAGATCGTTAAAATAGGGCCCCTTATCATTAGACCACCTCAAATTAAACCTTATCCATATATATATATATATATATATATATTTCACACAGGGCCATGTGGATTTGGATTTTGTTTTCCCTTAATAATAACAACCTTCATTTAAAAACTGCATGTTGTGTTTACTTTTGTTATCTTTGATTAATGTTTAAATTTGCTTGATGATCTGGAACATTTAAGTGTGACAAAGATGCAAAAAAATAAGAAATCAGGAAGGGGGCAAACACTTTTTCACACCACTGTACATACTGTATAGAGCCCTCATACTCAACTCTGGACCTCAAAGTCAGATCCACTCCACTTTTTCATTACAACCCTCTAATCTGAGACTTATTTAGACCTGGTACACCAGGTGAGTCCAGTTAACGTTGAGGTAGAACAGAAAACCAGCAGGCTCCGGACCCCGTAGGGTAAGAGTTGAATACCCCTGGTATAGAGCATCTAGAGTGCACAGTATAGAGCAGTGCTGCCCAATCCTGTTCCTGAAGATCTACTGTCCTGTAGGTTCTCTCCAACCACAGTTAAAGACTAACCTAATTTAGCTCTTCATCCAGCTAATTATTAGAGTCAGGTGTGCTAAATTAGGGTTAAAGTGAACTTACAGGATGGTAGATCTCCAGAAACAGGGTTGTGCAGTCCTGTTATAGAGCATCTAATGTACATACTGTATGAACATCAACATACTGTATGGACATTACATACAGTGTAAAGCATCTGAATACTGTACTGTATGGACATCTACATACTGTACAGTAGAGAGCATCTTTATCTCCATTATGGACATCTACATACAGTATGGACATCCAGTGTTGGGCAAGCTACTTGGAAAATATAGTGAGCTAAGCTATCTGTTACTCTATATTAAATGAAGCTTCACTACACTGAAGCTCCCCCAGGGAAATGTAGCACACTAAGCTACAGAAACATGGCAAAAGAAGTTTACTACATCTAACCTATTTGTATTTTAGATTGAAACAATAATTAATTCCAAGTCAATGCTATCTTTTACAAGACAAGACTAGTCAATCTCTATCTCATGATGAATATTGTTTTCTATTACAGCGCTGAAGTAAATATTTCCAGCACAAATTAAAAATAGTTTTTCCAACAAAAAGCAAATTAGTTATTCATCATGAAATAAATTTGTCGACCAAAGTTATGCCCATCATTACCTTTAACTACATTAAAACATGACACAGACCCTATGGGCCCTATTTTAACAATCTGAAATGCAAGTATCAAACGCAAAACGCAAGTTACATTGTGGGAGTTTTTTTTACCGGCGGGATAAATTATTCTTGCGCCCGACGCAAATCTAAAATGGGTAGGTCTAAAGTAGCTTCATTAGTCATAGATGTGGTTTGGGCGTAACGTGCAATAAACCAATCAGAGCGTCATCTCACATTCCCTTTAAGAGCAGGCGCGCTTGTTCCATGGCGGATTGCTATTATAACGGCGATTTGCTATTGATTTTTCGTCTTACAAAATGTAGATAAAGAAATGTCACAAAACATAGCCTATTTTCCGATGTTTTGGACTAACTCTCACTGAATCACGAGGTTATGAATGCATGGTAATATTTTTGCAATGTAGTCTAACATTAGACCGAGATTACTCTTCTGTCAAATAAGCTTTCCTCTCCTGTTCTGCATTTCTGGGCATTTAGGTTAAGTGCCAAAGGCACATGCATTTCAACATCACGTCTCCTGAAGTCCTCTAATATTTCCTAATTAATGTCATCAACACATCCATAATTCATGGAAATGTTGCGTAAAACACAACAAGCCACAAAGACTGCTGCGACTTGAGTAGTGTAGTACCTGTTCTATCCAAACACCTGACGCGCATTTTCAGTGTGCCAAATGTTCGTTCAATTAGGCACAGTGTTTTTGATTAAACAGCATTTTACGCACTTGCTGGCATCATAAATTGTGTCTTCATTAACCATGTCTTTATGGATAGCTGTTGTCCCCTTCACAGCCACGCATCCAAGGGGGGATTCCTCATGGCAAAGTTGCCATAAACGAGTTGTGGCTTGAGCCTGAGTAATTCTGAGTAAAGACATGGGTGATTTTACTATTAGCATCGCAAATTACGTGTGTATACTTGTTGATTGAATGGGTTCCCTTGAGGTTGATGTATATCAGTGCAAATAATTCATTATGAATAATTTGAGTAAATGTGTACACTAGATGTATACCTATTTTTTCACATTTTCGGACACCACAATGACTTCCTCGTGTAATATTTTTTCTTCTAATTACGTATTGCAATAATAAAGAAATGCTGCATTTGTGTAGATGAGAGGAGCAAAGTGTATGCGCGTTGTGCACACGCTACATTATGGTTCAGCATGCGCCCTTAAAATAGCATATGAATACCACGCCACTGACTTTAAACCAGGTTTTTACTGGTCAGTGGCGGAATTGTTTTCGGGAAGTGCAAGATAGCACCAGGGAAGTTTGCGCCGGAACACGCCTCTTCTTTTCGCTGATCCGCCCAACGAACGCAAGTTCATTCCCTAATTTAACGACGCGCGTCTGTGGAGGAAAAAGTCCCATATGCGTCGGGTGCAAGATAGGAATGATACATGCATTGGTGTAAAAAGTCAATTGCGCTGGGTGTAAGATAGGGCCATATGAGTTATTACTTTAATTATTTAGTTAGCTTAACATATGACCAGATTATGATAAAAATATATGAACAGACCTTGGGAGGGCGGTAATTAGTTGTTAGGATAGTATGAACCGCCCCATTAATTTTTAAGGCAATTGATTCAAAAGAAGAATATGTATTCAAAGTAAACTGAGATTCAATCAATTTCTCTTTATAAAGTATGGCTAGCCCCCCTCCCCGTCCCATATCACGGGATTTACAAACATAACCATATCCAGTGGGAACAGACTGGTTTAGATGAAAAAAGTCATCCGGTTTCTGCCATGTCTCAGTTAAACAGAGAAAATCAAACTTACGGTCAGACAGCAGATCGTACACCAGAGGTCCTTTAGTGGAAAGTGATCGTATATCAAGTAGTCCAAAGGAAAAAAAAAATGAGCAGGATTGTTGCCAACAGATCTGGCCAGGTTGGTTAGTACTGATCAACAATCCGTGTGAGCCTCCTAGGCAAGTGCGGATTACTCTGAGGTGACACCACAGAAGAAGACAGAGATTCCACCAAGGGGACACGTGAGCTGTGTCTCAATGTGAAGGCTGCATCCTTCGAAGGCCGCGGACACACGCTGTGTGTTAAGGTCGGTGGCACACCAGGGCGTCTACACACAGCTTCTTTCAGATGGCATTAGACGACTGGGTCACAGCATCTCCAAAATTACAGATCTTGTGGGGTGTTCCTGGTCTGAGTGGTCAGTGCCTATCAAAAATGGTGAGTCATGGGTGGTCAAGGCTCATTGATGTGCGTGGGAAGCGAAGGCTGGCCCGTGTTGTCCAATTCAACAGACAAGCTACTGAAAACGTTAATGCTGGTTCTGACAGAAATGTGTGAAGGAACACAGTACATCACAGTTTGTTGCATATGAAGTGCGTAGCCGCAGACCACTCAGGGGGCCCATGCTGGCTGCTGTTTGACTGCCGAAAGTGACTACAATGAGCATGTGAGCATCAGATCTAGACCACTGACTGATGGAAGAAGGTGGCCTGGTCTGATGAATCGTCTTATCCTTTATAGCACACGGGATGGCCAGGTGCGTGTGTCACCTACCTGGGGAACACATGGCCCAGGATGCATTATGGTAAGAAGGCAAGCCAGTAGAGGTAGTGTGATGCTTTGGGCATTGTTCTGCTGGGAAACCTTGGGTCTTGCCTTTCATGTGGATGTTACTTTGACACGTATCACCTACCTAAGCGTTGTTGCGGACAATGTACACCTTTTCATGGCAATGGTATTCCCTGATGATATTGGCCTCTTTCAGCAGGAAAATGAGCTGAATCTTTTTTATGGTCGACACATTTTGATTGGCAAAATGGAAGCCAACAGAAACACAAACTGCTAAAATAAGTTGTACAAAACCTTTCTTTTTAGTAAACTCTGTGTACACAAACAATGTTCTCAATGCTCTAGTTCATGTGTACAGCCCCTGGTGATACTTTGAGCAAAGTTTCATGTTGTGTTAAGCCTTCTTAATGTTTTAAAAATAGCATTTTTTATGCTATCATAATAGTGCCCCTATCCCTCCAGTTCAAAAGGTGATTTGACCAAAACCAAAAATAGGGAAAATATTAAAAGTGGAGTTTCTGTCCTAACTATGCTTTTAAACAAAAGTTTGACTCATGTACATTAAAAAAAGACCTTAGGTTGCATTTTGGTGAGAGTTATGTTTTAAGGTGAGTTTACACTGAAGATTCAGAACAATATCAGTTTTGAAAATAAAATGTGTTCTGCAACATTAAAACCTGCCAGTTTACACCACTGCAATTGGACAAGACATTTCATAACTCCTCTTCTCATCAATGTTTCTGTCAGCTTCTTGTGGCCCAGCTCCATGTTGCCTTAATGGGAACAGGACGTCAGAGTATCATCTATAAATTTCACCCAGATGGCGTTTACTGTGTAAACTCTGGAAAAAGGATGCTCCCTTTCTTGGTATTACCCGTGGAATAATTTATTTTCAAGCGTTCATTTCTCTAAAAGATACACCATGAAATGCTTTTACCCCTTGATAAATCCTAGCTTTTTTCCATTGGAAAAATTCCAGGGATTGACATTAACACTTCTCCAGGACAAGCAAAAAACTAGTCGGACAAGTAGAATGTAGATTGTACTAGTCCGAATGCCAAGTGCAATGACTGAAATCAAAGTCTCTTTGTGACATGTGCCCTCAATTTTACTTTGTTCTCTAACACGTTATCCTTCAGTTCCTTCAGACTGAGTTCGAGATGGCCTGCTAACGATAGCCATTGTGCACTCAGTAATCTACAATAGTGGTATTCAAAGTGTTTCTGACATTTAATAGCTGGAATGTAACATGGAGTGTGTGGAGTAAATGCAGGAGACGAACCCAGGGATTCACAGTACTCACTGCCGACATTCTGCAGTTTTCCGTCCAACCCTGAGTTAGCGTTTCATCCTGGTAATGAGTAGTGTCACCTGTTTAACTGACTACTATTTTTTGAGCCTTTACGCCCTTTATGGCCTGGCTAGGTTGGGGAGACTGGGAAATCCAAAACGACTAAAGGTACATTATAGTCCAAATTTGGCCCATCGGTATCATCTGGGGGGACAAAGTCTCATAGTGATTTTTGGCAAGGTATACACCCCTAGTACTAGAAAAATCACGATAGCAGTTCAGGGGTGGTAGCGAAACCACTTTCTTCAGCTCATGAAGTTACTAACCCCGTAAGATAATTTCATTTTTGAAATCTGGTGTATATCTGGTTTAGGCTCATGGAAGGGGAATTGTAAATATTCTATAATATGGTGCTTGGTATCGTTGGAAAGGAGACCTTCAAGGCTTTCATTTAAGCCCAGGACTGAATCTGTTTGACAAACACAGAGGTCACATGACTTCTTTAAACCAGAAATAACACACATTTTCTAACAATTTCCACCTAAACTGTACGCTTTCTTTTATCCCTGGGGCATGAAGGAACATCAGGGACATAAAACTCAACAACTTCAATACTAAAGGCACTCTAATGATTCAGAATGGTATTATACCCATACCATTTTTTTGTGAGAGCCTTAAATTAGACTTATGCAGCCAGCACAAGTCTTTAAAATAGAATGGAGCCAATAGAATGGAAAAATAGAATACCATATATAGTCCAGGGCCAAATGGCCTATTTATTCATGTACAGTTGTAATAAATAGTATTTGTTTCAATTGTGTTGTCAACATAACACTTGTAAGTGGTTTAACAAAATGTTTCTGTTGATATTCTTCACCCACTTTCAGTAGGAATTTCAGAAAGTAGCTCATGTATGGAATGTTGATGGATTTTGACAGTTTGACAAGGTTCCGTCAGTTTTATCAAAAGATTGTTGGTTCAGTTGACTGGTATTTAAAAACACTACCAACTATGCCATCTTCAATCAACTGCCATTTAGTTCCAGGAGTATTATATGTAAGTACAAGTACAGCAGCATAGAGCCCTGTATTGCACTGCTGGTTTGCTTCTAAAGCTATGCAGGGTCGAGCCTGGTTAGTCCCTGGATGGGAGACCAGTACTGCTGGAAGTGGTGGGTGTTGGAGTGCCAGTAGGGGGCACTCTTCCCTCTGGTCTAAAGATCTTTCCCAATGCCCTAGGGCAGTGATGGGGACATCTGCCCTGCGTAGGGTGTCGTCTTTCGGATGGGACGTTAAAACGGGTGTCCTGACTCTCTGTGGTCATTAAAAATCCCATGGCACTTATTGTAAGAGTAGGGGTGTTAACCATGGTGTCATGGCCAAAGTTCTGGTGCAAATCGGCTGCTGTGCATCACCCAAGTGGGTGCTATACATTGGTGGTGGATGAGGTGGGCTTTCCCCCTCACTGTGTAAAGTGCTTTGGGTTCCTTGATAGAATAGCGCTATATAAGTCAAACGCATTATTATTATTTCAATACTTTTTCACTTGTGGTTGTGAATTGATGGGGAATAGACAGAGGGAGATTATACCTAAAGCTGTTCCTGTAACAGTAGCTAATGTAAGCTTGGTGTTTTTTGCAGGCTAGCTAGCTTGCAGGTTAAACAGTATAATAGCATATGCTACAATGCAGGCTAGCTAGCTTGCAGTTAAACAGTAAAACAGTACATGCTACAGTGCAGGCTAGCTAGCTTGCAGGTTAAACAGTATAATAGTATATGCTACAGTGCAGGCTAGCTAGCTTGCAGGTTAAACAGTACACCAGTACATGCTACAGTGTAGGCTAGCTAGCTTGCAGGTTAAACAGTATAGTAGTATATGCTACAGTGCAGGCTAGCTAGCTTGCAGGTTAAACAGTATAACATGTACATGCCACAGTGCAGGCTAGCTAGCTTGCAGGTTAAACAGTATAATAGTATATGCTATAGTGCAGGCTAGCTAGCTTGCAGGTTAAACAGTATAACAGTACATGCTACAGTGCAGGCTAGCTAGCTTGCAGGTTAAACAGTATAATAGTATATGCTACAGTGCAGGCTAGCTAGCTTGCAGGTTAAACAGTATAACAGTACATGATACAGTGTAGGCTAGCTAGCTTGCAGGTTAAACAGTATAATAGTATATGCTACAGTGCAGGCTAGCTAGATTACCTTTTCCTTCTTTTTTTCAACACAATTCTTCATTAACCTGTAATGTTTACATAACCACCCTTGTAATATTCTTTTTAGTTATTGTGATGGTGGGATACTCTTGCACAAAAGAACTGAGTAGAGGAGATTTAGATCTGGATTCAGAATGGACAGCCAGTACAAAGACTCTGAAATGTGTATCATACAACATGAAACATCAAAAGAAGATGAAATCTTTGGTCTTAAAGATGATGAATCCTGGAAAACATTGATTGACGTAGCCAAAGTGAGAAACTATGCCCCAATTACAGATGTTGCTAAAGACCTTGGAGAAGAAGTCGTAAGAATCCACTATCACAGAAAATGCCGGAGCCTCTTCACAATGAATAGAGAATTAGAGACTGAAAAGAAAAGCCAGAGAAAACATTACAAATGGAGCTGGAGAGAAAAGCATACCAAAAAGACTGAGAGAAAACATTACAGATGAAGCTGGAGAGAATAGCTTACCAAAAAGACCCAGAGAAAACATTACAGATGACGCTGGAGAGAAAAGCTTACCAAAAAGACCCAAAGAAAACATTACAGATGACGCTGGAGAGAAAAGCTTACCAAAAAGACCGAGAGAAAACATTACAGATGAAGCTGGAGAGAATAGCTTACCAAAAAGACCCAGAGAAAACATTACAGATGACGCTGGAGAGAAAAGC
>JACXGM010039774.1:0-10599 GCA_016801145.1 Umbra pygmaea
TAATTTTTTTATTTAACCTTTATTTAACCAGGTGGGCACGGTGAGAACAATTTCTCATTTAAAACGGCGACCTGGCCAAGATAAGGCAAAAAAGGTGCAAGTACAGACAGAGTTACACATAAATACAAATACACAAGTATTACACAAAGGGTACAATAAAGACAAAAGATAAAAAATACAGTTGAAATACAATCGAAATACACCTAGTAGCCTCAGTAGTGAAGCTATGAGACATCTAAAACATGCAGGGCAGTGGGTCCCCAGGACCGGAGTTGAGAACCACTGGATTAATACATTTGGAAGTTCTTTATTAAAACTTTTTGTCAAAATTTGGTGTCAGTTAGCTCGTCATCAAGACTTCTGAGGCACTCTCAGAGCTTCAGGGTTAGGCTGATAGCCCTTTAGGCGATGTGGACAGCTTCTATATTCAAGCTGGATGAAGGTTGAGGTAATTACAACATTCACTCTGGCTTACTGGTCATTCAGAGTAGACTATGTGAGGTTGCTGGTTTCAGTTTTTTTATAGTTCGAGTGAAAGGAAAGGAAAACCATTTTTGATTGTGCACCATGTCCAAATGCAATCACAGGATAAATAATACATGGAAAAAAACTTCACCTACACTGTTGATGACAGTATACATTGCTGTTGGAGGTGGAGACATTTTTAAGTGTAATACAGTTGATTAGGAACCATGACTGGAGCCTGTTCATACAGTAGATATGCATGAAAATGTCTGATATGAGGTACACTGAACATGTGAACTACAGTATATCTCATCTACTCTCACACTTAGGCTTAAAAAATGTATGGTATGCTAATGCTATGATTGGTGCATGTTTAGAAGTGAAATGAATAAACTCTAATTAGTAACAGGTTAGATTCTTTCAGAAATCCACCCAAAACCTTCAGGGAGTGAGGACTGTCATTGATTTGCTTGTCAAAGGGAACGTGGTATATTGGCATGCTATTCTGACTAAATAAATGTTTTGCTTTCGTCCAGACGACGGTACGGGTCATTAATTAATCAGATTCTCAGAATAGCACGCCATTTTATCAACGCATCGGAGTGAACCCTACGTTTGAAGATGATTCCATTTTCTGTTTTCTTTGAGCGTATGTGTGCATGCTCATATATGCGTGCGTTTGCGCGTGCGACCCTGCGTGCACCTCCGCGAATGTAACAGTGTTTCTTCTTAGACACGCTTCCTATTTTAAGCGTGACATCAGTCATTAAAACTGGGAGAGGCTCTTGCGGTCAGAATGGGACTTTGTTAATTAGTCATGCTGCAGGGTTGGCATCTCCTGCCTTTCTCAAGTGCAGCCTGATACTTTCAGGAGATGGATTTCACATGTCTTACTGCCTTCCATCTCCATTATCAGCTGAGATGGAAGATTGTTAAGCAGAGAGAGCGAGAGAGAAAGAGAGAGAGAGAGAATTGGGCCTTTTTCTGTCATTATTTTTCATGAGTGTATTTTCGCACGCAATGGTTCAGATTCAAAGGCTGACAGAATGGACCAAAGTGGTACCAGGGTGTTTTTTGAGGTGTTGTTATGCAGAGCGATGCTCGCAGCATCAGAAAACATCTGATGACTGTGTTGATATTATTTTGAGTTGAAATACACTGGCGTTCAAAAAGTTTGGGGTCATCCAGAAATGTACACCGCATTCCAAATTATTATGCAAATTGGAATTAAGTGTCATAAACGTTAAATAATTTGTTTTTCAATCAAACTCATGGATGGTATTATGTCTCCGGGCTCTTTGTAGAGTTGTATTCTTGTAAAATTAGTTTGCCAGGATAGCCCAATTAAAGGAATACTACTTAAGAAGGATGTTCCACATTATTAAGCAGGCCACAGGTTTCCAGCAATATGGGAAAGAAAAATGATCTCTCTCCTACGGAAAAGTGTCAAATTGTGCAATGACTTGGACAAGGAATGAACATATTTGATATTTCACAAAAACTTAAGCATGATCATCATACTGTGTGAGATAGGGTGAGAGTTCTCAAGGATATTGATGCCAGTCATTGTTTGGAAGATTTAAATTAAATACTTACACTATTTGAAATCTTATAAACTAAATAGGCCTGCAACCTTTGGCAATTTATTGATTTATTTAAGCAAGACCACCTTGAACATAATTTAAGAAGACAAGTCTGATCCACAAAGTAGACCCTCAGTGCTTTTCCCTAATGTCATCAGATGACAAAGGAATGCATCAAGGCACCTTGGCATTAATTCTACAAGTCTCTGGAACTATACTGGAGGGATGGAACACCATTTCTCCAAAGATATTTCCTTATTTGGTGTTTTGATGATGTGGTGGTAGCTGTCTAACCCGTTGGTCCTTACGTTCCCATAGGTGTTCAGCTTGGTTGAGATCTGGTGATTGTGAAGGCCATAACGTACACAGGATGAGTCACATAATTGTCATCATCATCAAAACATTCAGTGACCCCTCGTGATTGTAATTCTTGCGATTGTACATATAATGTATTGAGATTTGATGTTCCAAACATGGCGTTGTGTGATCTGGCCCACAAAAGAATGTTTGTTTAACTTAAAAAAGTTCCCTGAAAAAAATGTGTGTTCCAGTAGGTATAACTATTCCTTGTTTTTCCATGTTGCTTACCATGTTTGCTGCTGAGAGACAAGAAAGAGCAAATGGGTCAGGAAAAATAAATAGTTAAAAAGCATGCATTGTTGTGATGCATTGGTGAGGAACGAGACAGGAGGCAGATGGAGGAAAAATGTGAAGTTTACTTAACACAGCAGTAGTCTACTTAACAGGCAAAGACACACTAATACTAAGTACACGTAATAGATAAACATAGACATGGCGGCAAAACACAAGGACAATCACTCACCATGACAGCCAAGTAACAGAGCTTAAATAGGATGATAATTAGGTGATGGGCTGCAGGTGGGTCCGGTGATTAGGGTGTGTTTGCTTGGTGTCTCTCTGCTGCTGTCGGGGCGTGTTCCTCAGGCCGGCCTCAGCGGCGAAGGTTTGGAGCAGGTGAAAACATAACATATTAAAAAAACAGATAGAAAACTACTTATGAGGGAAAAAGTGTTTTGGTGCAGGTACGTCTAAGTAACGCAGAATTATATTGCAACACTGTTTAAAAATATGACAGCAATATATAAATAAGCAGATGTGCACTCAGTGTTATGAGAAAAGTCCTAATGCCACTGGCCCTTTAAAGCAGGTAATAACACAATAACACAGTCCCAAAGAGGATTAGAACAAATGGTGTGGAAAACACTATAGCCTTACATCACCCCTATATGCTTCTCTCTCTCTCTCTCTCTCTCTCTCTCTCTCTCTCTCTCTCTCTCTCTCTCTCTCTCTCTCTCTCTCTCTCTCTCTCTCTCTCTCTCAAAAAACCTTTTTCATGTAACACCTGCATTCCCATGAATACCCAAGCTGCTCTGAACAAACATGTTGGCAGGTTATTTAAAATTAGCACGTTGGTGAGAAAGTATTTTGCTGTGAGAAACCAGAGGTTTGGGTTTCTCTCTCTTTCCCCCTCGCTCCCTGAATAATATAACACCCTAAACTTTGCCGTTAATTAAACCACGTGTTTCTACATATTATGGGATGCAGACGGAGAGAGGCATCTGTCCTGGCGTTGGGCAGAACATTGCTCATCATTATGTGACTGACGCTGTCTGGCTGTCAGCTACCTGTCAGGGCATTAGTACAGCATAATGAGTCACCATGCTAGCTGCTATAGCTACCAACACTTTTGTCTACCATTGGGTTCTACAGTCATACAAAAAATGTTCTACATAGAACCAAAACTGATCCTTGGACTGAGTCAAGATCCTTTTGTTTCCCAGTAGAACCATTTCCATGAAGGACCTGTTTGTAACCCTTTATTTCTATGATTGCACATTGTGCGCTCCTCTGGACATTAGTACAAGCAGATATACTGACCAGCCATAACATTACAACCACCTGCCTAATATTGTGTAGGTCCCCCTTTTGCCTCCAAAACAGCAGCCCGATACTGAACAAACTGTGATGTACTGTGCGCTGACACCTTTCTATTAGAACCAGCATTTACTTCTTCAGCAATATGAGCTACAGTATTGAACTACTGTTGTATCACATGGGCCAGCCTTCGCTCCCCACGTGCATCAATGAGTCTTGGCCATCCTTGACCCTGTCACCGGTTCACCGCTTTCCTTCCTTGGACCACTTTTGATGGGTACTGGCCACTGTAGCTTTGGAACATTCTGCAAGAGCGGCAGTCTTGGAGATGCTTCGACCCAGTCGTCTAGCCATCACAATTTGGCCCTGGACAAAGTTGCTCAAATCCTTATGCTTACCCATTTTTCCTAATTCTTAATTTTGTTCTCAAAATTGAAGTGTTAGAAGCAAGGAAGGAAAAGCAGTGAACTGGCGAAAGGGTCATCAGTTACCAAGGCTCATTGATACACTTGGGGAGCGAAGGCCCGATCCAACAGACGAGCTACTGTAGCTCAAACTGCTGAAACAGGTATTGCTGGTTCTGATAGAAAGGTGTCAGAACACAGTGCATCACCGTTTGTGGTGTATGGGGCTGCTGTTTTGGCAGCAAAAGGGGGACGTACACAATATTAGGTGGTCATAAAGATATGGCTGATCGTTTATGTTAGCATACTAAACTACATGCCCGATGCGTTGCTTCCTTGTAGTACTATGTTAGTACTTTACTTTTCCCCAGGTTTCTGGGAGATCCATTGTGACCTCAGGGAAAGGCTTGGATTAACACAGTAACATAACTTGCTGAGGTTTTTCACTTGCTGTTATATAGGTATATATATAGTATTTAATAAAACACTGCAATCAGTTTACATAATCTGCAACTATCTCGATGTGTCTTCTAATCATACTATTACAAGTGCAATAAAAATGGTTTTATTGTCTGCAGATACAGTATGAAGCTCACAATGGAATTGGTTGTGTTCTCTCTTTTCCAGACGGAAGGCAAGGTGGGAGTGACTTTCAACATTGGGACGGTGGATATCAGTGTAAGGGAGGTAACCACAGCCATAAACGATGGGAAGTATCACCTGGTGCGCTTCACCAGAAACGGGGGCAACGCCACACTGCAGGTGGACAACTGGCCAATCAATGAGCACTTCCCCACAGGTACCCACCAATCAGCAATCTGGCATCTGTAACACTCACCTTTGGCCTGTAACCATCGACTCATTAACCTGTTGACAGTGAGAAGGACAATCCCTGTTCCCTCAATGCCCTTTACTGTTGACCATCAATGTTTGTAGATCAGGAGGCTCTGAAAAGATATGGAAGGCGGGGCTATGTTTGGGGCTGACTGTCATTCTTCATCCAACCTTCCACACCGACAAACAGGACAGGCTAGAGCCAGTACAAAAGGGTAGTAAGGGAATCTGGCCAAACTGGTCGTGTCAGGGTTAGTATTGTCGCTCTGCTGGACATCACCTGTTTAAATTGTGGATTGTTAGACAAACTGGTCATGATCTGTGAACAAGGTTAGACCTTAAAACCCACGGGACATCCCAGAACACTTGTGTAGTCAGAGCACCTGTATGTCAGGACTGTTTTCTGTCCTCTGAGTTCTCCCTCTGAGACTACTCTGCTGGCTACAGTAGCACTATTATTCACTGAAGTATGTACAGATGTGAAACTTTAATACTTGTTCCTGTTTGATTCCCAACTTCTAAAATGTACCATGAACACACACACACACACACAGACACACACACACACACACATATGCAAGCACACACATGCAAAGACAATCACAAAGCCACACACACACTCAAGAAAAAGAGACTGGGCTAGAACTAGGCCAGGTGTTCGCAGCTGTCGTGGTGACACGCTGGCTAATCCTGAACCCACCAAACCATCCCTCCAATCAGGTGAGGCCAGCTGGGCCGTGGGTGGGAAGGCGGGCCAAAGCTCAGCTCGCTGACAGGCTTTTGTCTTATGATGGACATTAGCTTTGTGTCTGACATCTGGCCAGACAGTTTCAGAAGGCGAATAAAAGGTGCCACATGGGGGGTGGGTGATGAAAGAAAACACGAGGCAAATGAGGTGGGATGAGGCAGTCGTTGTTCAAGGCGCTCAGTCCTCTGTCATAGAAGCTTTTAGTTTCCTGGCTGCCTGCTAGCAAGCGGCCTAAGCAGAAGCGGGCCATGGTGGCGGGCTGTTGGGCAGAGGCCCGCTGGTATCTCTCTCGCCCAGCTCCAGGTGGAAGGTGCCCAGGCTGAATACAAATGGACTCTTCAAACACAGCCGGCTGCATTCGAAGGCTCAGGACGACCTCCCATTTGGAACCCGGGGATGTGCTGCCGATACGAGGAAGGGAGGGAGTTAAATCCTTGGCTGCGCTTCACACTCCATTAATTTGGGTTTGCTGTCCTCCCCTTTGATGTCTGTGTCCTGTCGCCTCTTTTCTCCCCCTGTTAACCAGGAGGTGTGTGAGAGCCAGTGCTTCCTGTGCTCACTCTGTTTAGCAATGCAGAAAAGCCCTTAGAAGCTGGGGGAAGTCTGGCATTGAAACTGGCTGAGGTACCAGCAAACAGGCAGCAGAGCTTGGATGATGACATTTCTGGTACTTTATTTGAAAGAGTCTACCCAAGGGTTTTCATATACACTTTATCAGAGATCTTCATTAGGTGTTTCTTTTTCCTTCATTGGAAATGTTGTACTGAATTAATAATTGTAGAAATATAAAATATGCATTCGCGACAGCTGATAAATGTAATTTTTTATCTGATTGGTGATTCACATGATATCTTTCTCTTTCACTCATGCACCTAAAATAATCTCTTCACAGCAGTTCAAAGTATAGAAATTAAAAACAGACATGGGTACAATTCTAAAGGACCTAGTGGTCAGAAGAGATTAAGTGAAATGGTTTAAAACAAGACATCACAAATTATTTCATTGTTTATCCTATGGTGATAAAATGTGTGAAATGGGGATCATTTATGTTTTTGTCTATAATTGAAGTGATTATGTTGAGGTTCAGTTACTGCCTATAGGGAAAGAAATGTGTTTTTAACTTCAGTTTTATATGAAGAAACTGAGAAGTTACAGTGTGACTAGTCCCATAGAGTATCAGAAATGTTACTTTATAAACTGAGATCTAGCTGTCTATGTACACCCATTGTTCCACTAACAGCCATGCTAATGCTAGCCATAATTTTAATGATTGTCTCATATCAGCTGGTGAATCCAGTTCTGTTAATACAGGATGTACACTTCCGGTCAAAGGTTTTAGAACACCCAAGGATGTTTATGCTTTTGATAGAAATTCACCACAAAGGTATTGATTCAAATTGTGTATATATCCAAGAATTTTCAATGTTTTCAGCAGCCATTACCAGAAGCCATTATTACCTCATCCATAATGAATCATGTTTTGACTATAACATCCTATAAACTTGGTGAATGAATGAATACATTTAATCAAAACATGTAAATTCCTGGGTGTTGTAAAACCTTCGACCTGTAGTGTATGTTTCAAATGTTTGTTTACTTCCCAAATGGTGTTTGTCATAAAAATAAAATTGTACTTTTCATTACTTACATTTCTAAAAACTACCAAAATCAAATGAGGTTAAATAGTTCTACTAGCAGAACACTGTCTTGTCTATTATTGGCAGTTTTTCTCAGGTCCTTACCATGCTACCTGACCTAAATGTACCTTGATAGAGCCTTGCTGCGTTGTCAATACTATTGACAACCATTCAGTGTGTGCTCAGTTAATACAATCAATGACTCAAATCAAGGCTAGCCCAAAAAGTTGTTAAAACCTTGACGAATGACTTTTCAGCATTGCAAAACAGAGGGAATTTAGGCATTCTATCTATGAATTCTTCCAAGTGATAGCATCATGTTATTTTCTATTCAGTCTGCATACTTTGCACAGGGAACAAATCAAATATGCTCCTTTTTTTCTGGAATATAGTAATTCAACAATGATTGATTTTTTTACACTCTCCCTTGTAAAGGCATTGTCATTTCTTGAGTAATTACAGGTTAGGGTGCACTCTCATCGACTTGCCCCCTGCACTCATTGTGTAATGACCTGTGTGACTACGTGTGAGTTTCTGCAAAGATGCCTTGTGAGTTGCTACTGGGCCAGAAAACACTTAGCACATCTTGTTGTGGCCTCGCTGCTCTGTGTCCATGGCTCTCACTTAACAGGGAGCAGACACAGTACGCGTCAGCACACTACAGTACGCGTCAGCACACTACACTAGTCAGTCAATATTCTGTATAGATACGCTCAGTGGATAAACACTGTGCGTCTGACCAGAGGAAGAGGGCCAAGAGGCGGACAGAGGCCTTAGAGGTCTTGATTTAACTGTGTTTTAGTATACGTTTACAGTGATGAAGAAACTTCACTACTGTATTTAACTGCGTTTTAGTATACGTTTACAGTGATGATGAAACTTCACTACTGTATTTAACTGCGTTTTAGTATACGTTTACAGTGATGATGAAACTTCCCTACTGTATTTAACTGCGTTTTAGTATACGTTTACCGTGATGATGAAACTTCACTACTGTATTTAACTGCGTTTTAGTATACGTTTACCGTGATGATGAAACTTCACTACTGTATTTAACTGCGTTTTAATATACGTTTACAGTGATGATGAAACTTCACTACTGTATTTAACTGCGTTTTAGTATACGTTTACCGTGATGATGAAACTTCACTGTATTTAACTGCGTTTTAGTATACGTTTACCATGACGATAAAACTTCAATACTGTATTTAACTGCGTTTTAGTATACGTTTAACGTGATGATGAAACTTCACTACTGTATTTAGCTGCGTTTTAGTATACGTTTACCATGACGATGAAACTTCAATACTGTATTTAACTGCGTTTTAGTATACGTTTACCATGATGATGAAACTTCAACACTGTATTTTCAATTAAAGGGGGTTTATTGCATGGACAACGTTTGTTTAAAATAATAAAAATAACAATCATCAAATATCAACCACTCAGCATCAAATCATCAATCGCTAATAGTCAAATCATCAACTACTCATCATAAAATCATTAATCCCTAATCATACAATCATTAGTCACTCATCAAATCAATAATCACTCACCATCAAATCATCAATCACTCATCATCAAACCATCAATCACTCATCATCAAATTGTCAATCACTCATCATCAAACCAATAATTATTAAAAGTAAATAAGACATCACAACTGAATATTTTGCTTTAAAGTCTTGGTTGCTGGATTCCATTAATCAAATTGGATTAAATATTAAACATTTAAATGAAGAGAATTAAGAAGTCCTTTACTTAATGGACTCCCATTGTATTCACTGATAAATCCAGAGATATCACTTTTGGAAAACTGGGCCCAGAAAAGCCTAGCGCCTTTATGTGTACTCCCCTCACGTTGAAATGTCTAGGAGGTTTGAGACAAAACCAAAAGCATCACCATCAAGGTAAATGTTTTCTGTCAAGTGCCAGTCTAATGTCTCTAACCCCTGTCTCTGCCATCATGACCACTGCTGTCAAACAGAGCCTGAGGTTTTGATCCGATGATCCAGTATGAAATCCCATGATCCTTCAGTGTGCCGTGTCTATCTGCCAGCCGTTTTAGGGTGACATTCAGCCAGGCATGATGGCAACTGCAGCCGTGTCAAGCACAGCCAGACAGAGGGAGGGAGTTTTTTAGGGAGGGAGACAGTCAGTGACAGAGGGAGAGAGAGCCATACTGTATGTGTTATGTTTTATCCATGCCCAGTCATCCATATTATGATATGGCTCCATATTTAGCGCTGTTGTTCCCTGTTATCAATCTGTCTTTTTTACAATTCTAATTAGAAAAGCAATGGACTTTTTTGCCATAATATACATTGTTATGAGATAATACGATTAAACTGTACATTGTAAAATTCCATTAAAAATTTAATGAGACAGTACTAGCATTAATATCCACTGTGGCACTATACAACCATGATGTTTCTTAATGGGGAATCGGGTCATAACTCGGGCCAGAACGGTGCATAGTGTAGCTCCGTCCTAGGCTCATACAGCCAGCGCTGTAGTCGAACAACAGTAAGCCTCTGTGGGCTTCTGCATATTTAGTGATGGAGGGAGAGAAAGAGAGAGATGGGGGAGCTATGTGTTTGGAGGTGGGAGGGAGAGTTGGTTTTCATAGCAAAGAGGAAACAGCTAAACACACACACACGCTTGACAAAACACCATTGTCCTTCAGCAGAAACACTCTTTCTATCTCTATCCATCTCTATGTCGATCCAGCTTTATCTCTATCCATCTCTATCTCTTTCTGGCAGGCAAATTGTGCAGATAAATGCTCATATAACCTCCAGGTCAAACATGATTATCTCTAACACAATCTCTCAGTCGTTTGCTCCTATTCACTAACAGCATGTACTCTCTCCCTAGCAGTAATAGAGACAAACAGACAGGAATTAGCAACTCTCTTTCAGCGACAGAGATGTGTTAGTAACATTATTTAAAGCAGACTTCACTGAACATTAATAGATCTATTATGTTAACCTACTAATATACAGTAGTACCACCACCCTTAACCCACTAAT
>JACXGM010039775.1:0-10494 GCA_016801145.1 Umbra pygmaea
ATTTGAAATACACTTCAGGTTCTCGTTAATCGCTTTCAATGACTATAGCAGTAACCTCAGTTAACACCGCATTTTCCTTTAACAATCGACGCCTGATTTTAAGCTTCCAAATAAAACAAATAAGCCGTTGGCCTGCACCTGAGACCTGAGCGTCTTTATTTTTTCTCAGAGAAAATCATTTTCTTTGCCAGATTTCGCTCATCCATGTCGTAAATTCTAAGGGCGAGGCCTCTAATCAATGCAAATTTGTGGGCGTGTTATGTAAATTATGATTGTTTTCAACCGTCTGATTTATCAACAGCCGCTCATTCGTACGCTGGAATTGGAGTGATACGAAAGTTTTGTAAATCACACGTGAGTCTCGTCGTAAGATGATTTCTGCGCTCAGATCTACACTGGTTTCTACGCACGTTTGATAAATGAGGGCCAATGTCTTGTTTTTCAGCGGTCACATTTATCACTGTATTCTTTGTTGAGAAGTAATTCTAAGTAATTCAGCATGTTTAATTAAGACAGTCAAGTTACAGTTAGAATCTTATCAAGATCTCCTGTCTCTAAGTCTAAGACATGTTGCCTTCCTGTCATTATAGGCCTGTGAGGCAGGGCTCTCTGCTAGTCATGAGTGGTCAAGGACATTTCATCAGGTCTCATAAGCGGGGGGGGGGGGTGAGTAGCTTTGGACTGGAGACAGCCTGTATGTGTGTATAGTATGGATACATGTGTATGCTTCTCATCTTTAAAATGATGAAATGATGTCACTAACTTTTGCTAGACAAGGGCAGGGGGAAACTGCATGTGCTGCTGGCAGCGGGAGTTGAGGCGGTCAATGAGTGGTGCCGAGTAGACTCTGTGGTGCCGGCCTCCACCCCCAAACACAGCGTCCGAGCTGCGGTCAAAGTTCCACCTGGAGATTCCACTGATGAGGTAGACCTGGTAAGGCCGTGTCGCACAGTGGGGACCTGAACATCACAACAACAGGTGTTATCAGAATGATACATAAGGGACATGTGTTTTCTTTTTTGCTCTTAAACAAGTAATTTTCTCCCTTAGATTACCTGGAATCATATGGGGCAGCATCTTGTGGAACCCCTCCAGGCTGGTGCTCCTACGCAGGCCCTTGTAATATGGCAGGTCCACACCGTTGATGGTCGAGGTGCGGGCAACCCGGTACATGGCCATGCCTGGTGGGTCCTGGATGCATTCCAGGTGTCGCTGCTGGCTGGCCCACATCTCATCAATGGCCGCTGCAAACAGAAAAACACACAAACATGCATGGTGAGCTGTTGTCATTTTGTGTACATATTGACATTGTGTGTGCGTGCTTCTGAGGTGTTTTTTCTTACCGGGGGACTTGAATAGGCTGACACCGCTCTCGTCGAGCCCTGCTTGACCCTTGAGCTCTTCAATGACCCGGTGAACAAGACGAAATGTCTCCTGGGCACCAAGGGTGAGACGCCGGACATGATGTTTCAGCTGGTCCCGGGAGATGTAACGCCGGACCACACCCTCGTCCGTCACCACCTCCATTGTGGCCGGGTCTCTGGCCCTGACAGCCGTGATGAGGAGCTGGAGGTCCTCGCGGTTATAGGCCAGCACTGCCCCGGCCAGCGCAGACTTGAAGGCAGCGTACTTTGATATGGCCGCGTTCCGCAGAGCAGCATCAAAATGATGGACCCAGTGGAAAATGTCCAGCCTCACCACCATTCCATCTTCCACCCAAGACTGGAAGAGCGTCTCCACGGCCGTCGGACCCTGTGCCTTGCAGCATCCCCGATTGATGTACAGGATTTTGGGTACGGGTTGATTGGCCAGCCGGAACCGCTCCACCACGCCACCGCACATGGGCCTCAGCTTCTCCGGACAAAGGACACGATCTGGGAGAACTCGTTGCCGATGCTGGTGAACCACTCGGCCGAGCCCTTGGCCTCCCCAGCCAATTTCTTCACCACCTACAACAAAACAACAGAACATTTTAGCTTAGTTTGACATGATGTGGTGTTTCCCTGTGAGTACATGTCAACGCACTTTGGTTAACTTGCCTTCTTTGTGGAGTCCATTTTCAGGATGGTGCCAAACGTAGAAAGTATCTGGCTCCGGTAGTCCTGAACGTTGTCGGCCTCGGCCAGAAGGAAGGCATGCCGCAGGAGCTGCGCGCAGGGTAGCTCTCTGGGAGGAGGTGGCGCCTGGAACTCCCCATGGCCCAATGCAAAGACGATGCCGCCGGGTTTCACCAAGGCCATGAGGAGCGTGGTATAGAGGTCGTTCCTCTGATAAAAGTCCTCCATGTGGTTCTCCTGCACCTGCCGCCACACCTTTAACATGGTGTTGCCCTCTGTGCGGTCACGCAGGAGGCGAATAACTGTTTAATCCACCCCACGCCTTGCGGTCAGCACAGCCGGAAACCGGGCCCGATGAGCCTCGCTCAGCTGCCGCACAATGACGTCGTCCCACGACCGCCATCGAGCAAAGGAACCTCTCTCCACCCCTGGCAGACTTGAGGCACGGCCCACAGGAAACCACCTCTGTCGCCATGGTGTACCAACCGGACACGTCGCAGATGTGACGTACCTAAAACACACATCAGAGAAAGAGAGAAAAAGGGGGGAGGGGGAGAGAGATCACATCAATCACAGCTCACTATTGATGCGTGTTAAGTAGTCAATACTAATGTAGCTATGCATTACTCTAAACACAGGTGTAAGAGCAAAACAGGGACTATTTCATCTGAAATAATAATTAAGTCTTAAGAAATGGTAAAATGGTAAAAATATAAAATATTTAATGACAATTCATAAGAAAAGTATTGGTTTAAAATGCATGATTTAGTAATGTTTAGGTTTGATAACATTTGAGTATTTTGAGCTTCCAATTAGATAACACTGTCATAGCGTAATTATTGGATGTGTTTAATTTGGTTTGAAGTTTGATACGTTGGAAGCAACACAGTTGCAATACTGTTTTTATAAGTAAACATTTAAAAAGAAGACCTTTCAGTTTGCTCGTGTTTCAAATACTGGTTGTAATTTTACTGACTTCAAAAGTGGCGCAGAAGAATTAGAAGCAATTAGGTGCCACTTCAACAGGTGAAGAGACTGAGCCTTACCCGGCTATGGTAGCCAGACTTGGAGAGGTGTGTTTTGCCTCCAGCCCCAGCGCACTTATCACCTCGTGGAGCACCGTCACACTCCAATGGGGTGCCAAAAGAAAAAACGGCTGCGGAAAAATGCATGTGGAGTGGGGATGCCGCCGCTGACAAAGCCAGGTGGCTCGGGGGGGGTAAAACCACATCCTGGACTTTAGGACGCGCCGCCTTCTAATGACGCCCTTGATGTCCTTGTACAATTGGACAGTTGTGAAGAGGCCTCTCTCGCTGTCCTCCTTCAGCCAGGGGATGTCTGCAAATGGGATGCCATTAGACTCTTCCCACGGACGCATCCATCCTTCCAGCTCCACCTTCAAAACACAAAACATTTAGGTATTTATTTTACATAATGTGGTAAGGGTTAGTAACCAAGGGGTTTTGTGAGATGCATTAACATTGCTTGTGTATGTTTTGATTTTACACATACAGGAGAGTCACTCTGTGGCAAGGTGGCGGCAGACACAGGCTGGCTGTTGGAAGTGGACGGCGGCTCCTTGGGGCGAACATCAGGGGGAGTCTGACCAGGCACAGAGGACAGCAGGGGCGTCTGATGCTTTGGCTGCTCAGGACGCTGACTAGAGGCAGCCTTGCTGGTGGAGGGCAGTGAAGGCAGCTGGGGTTTCTCCTTCTTGCTGCGCTTTGCCTTCTTCTGCTTAATGCACTTTTCCCTCTCGCTGGTAGTCAGAGGAGACAGCTTGAGATGCTCTGCAGTTGCTGCAATGCTGGTGGAGGGCAGCAGCTTTTCGGGACACTGGGCGGACGCAGGCTGGCTAGTGGAGATGGGCAAGGGCTCCCCTTGGCTCTCAAAGTTGACGAGGGCATCCACCAAGAGCGTGTCGTCCAGAGCGTCATCGGACCATGACGAGTGGGAGGTGGCTTTAGCAGGAGTGGCGTCCTGTGGAGGATTCTGTGGATTACAGGAGGGGCGTGGGAGCTTTTAAATACATTTCATGAAATGCAAGGTAGTTTCAGAATGCAATGTAGTTACCTCTTTGTAAAAAATGTACTGATGAAAGCTTGGATGCAATGCCGCTCTCCATCAGCAGCCATTGCTTGACCGAATTGTAAGCCTCGTGTGCCATCTTCTTCTCTTGCTCACTCCCAGCTCGCGGGTCTGCCTCGTGGTGTTTGTGCAGGCTGTACCACTGCCACATCTCCAGGAACGTAAATGACTTGAAGCGTCCCATGCTGTAAATTGCCCTGTCGACGTTAACCTCTACGAAGAACTCTACGTACTTAAGCAGGCTGTCCTTCACCCACTCGTCATTGATCGCCGCACGTCTCTCCGGCTGACGACTCTTTGCCGTGGCGGTCGAGGAGACTGAAATACATACACACATTGTTAGTTTCAGTATAGGGAAACTACATGGTTTAGTTTTCTGGGAAATCCTTACTATCTGACGTATCCCAGGTCATTCTCCACCAGCCACCTGAAGGTCCTGCCAGTGTAGCGTCCAAAGGTCAACACCAGCTGCCCCAGGTACTGTACCTCAGTAGGTGTTATGCACTGCCTCCCCAGGAGTGGAGTGGGATGCTACACCTCCTTGCCCAAACGGTCAGAGACAGGAGTATGAGGTCGTAGGGGCGAGCAAGCACACAGAGACAACAGATTACCGTATAAACCAGGGCTTTATCTGCCACGGTAATAAATAATAATTTGGGAGGAGAGGCTGAGCTAACCCAAATCAAAGAAATCATACACAAAGTCCCACCCCTAACCTGCACTAAACTAACACACATAGTTCTAAACTAATCTGGCACTCGATCCAGGTGCCCTAACCAACGTACAGAGGGTAGGCGCTCAGATCTAACCTAGTATTTAACAGATGAGTATCCCTACAGGTGGTGTAAGCCCAAGGGCGTCTGCCTGACACCCCCAAAAGTGCCTCCTCTCCTCCTCTGGGAACACAAAGAGAACACAATGTTAATAACACAAGATACACCAAACAGAAATGCTAAGCACTACACACTAGACTAAACACACTAACACTCTTGCACACTAATAGGCCTACCACTCAAACTACCACAACACACAGCTCTCACTCTACCCACGAATACTAACACAACACTAATTACCCACACTATTATCCAACCAAGTATGGCCACTGCCACACACCAAAACACAGACCAAACCTTATGGCAGCTCAACAGAGAGGACCTTCTCAAGGCAACCTCACACACCAACAGAGAGAGAGAGAGAGTGATGAAAACAGGGGCACAGATATACAGAGGGAGGGTATGATGGGATAGCTGTTGATTGATGAATCCAGGTGTATTGGATAACGGAGGGGAGGAGTCAGTGATAAGTGACGGAGGGACTTGATGAGGGAATCTGCACCACCTGTTGGGAAACATATACAGGAACAAACACACAGAACAGAACACAGCACAGATGCACACAAGCAGGCCAAGGTAAACCCCTTCATGCATTTATCATACTGGGGAACGTAACAGTAGGCCTCTCCAGCCCACAGCGCCTTTTTGCTAAAGACAAAAAGATTTATGATCTTAGTGAACAAGCAAGCAAAAGCTCTAGTGCACCACATTAGGTTGTCATTGCTTGAAGTATAAATGCAATACCAAGATGTTACCTTCCTCAAAGGCAGTTTCGGGATCCCTCAGCCTGTGGTCCTGTGGTCCCGCAAACAGATTTCTTCCCTGATGGGCCTTTGCTTCCTTTGAGGCGATTAGGAGACATTGTTGCCTGTCTGCCGGCAGCCTGGGGTCAACTAATCTTAGGTCTGGCAGCAAATTATCCATGTTCTGAAATTGCCAAAAAACTATTATCAATACCTGATATTGGCAACAGACTAATCAATATATTTAGTTGCCATCAGGACGGCATGTTGACGGTGGGCAGGGGCCTCTGGATTACTGGGGTTGCCTCTGCACTTATAGATACTGAAATACACTTTGACACAGTAACAGCACAACATTGTTATTGTTATTTTTATTTTAACATTTTATATTATGTATTCAGTTTCTAATATGACAATGCATGTTAGTGTACAAAACACTTTCAACCCTGATTGCAACTCTTAAAGTGGAGTTCTTATAACTTCTGAAGTTGACATTTTATCCACTTTTCATCCCATTTTCCTCTAGCAAAGTTTGTATGCCAACTTTACACTCAAAATCAGTGAAAAATCCCTTGCCCCAAAAGTGGCCAGTAAAACATGTCTGTCTGACAATTTCTATTTGATGAAATGCATTCCTGAGATGGCACATGTTGTTATAGCATAACAGAAACGTGAATTATGTTAGTAATATGTAATAAGTTAATGTTTTGTGACAGAAACTAACTTTATTCTACAACATGATTTTTCAACCAGTAGTTATGGAATTTAATGACAACAAGGCTGACTAAAGCGATGTCTGTCATGACAGTACTATAATGAGGGAATCTTTCACTCTGGTGACTGTCTTTACAGCCATTTAAAGGCAGCATTTATTTATAAGGGGGAGGGAAAGACGTCCTGGGCCACTATCCAAGCAACAACTTTATTCTACAACATGTTTTTCCACTATTTATGGCATTAAAATGGCATTAATAAATACTATGCAGGCTATGCTTTTTCTGCGATGACAAGTTAATTACATCATGACAAGTTAGTCAAGTTATTGTCGTAACGTTATTGTTTAGAAATCAACTGGGCATTACAAACATTGGGTGTAATGAATAATTAATTATTTCAGGCTTATTAAAAATATCTAGGCAGTGAGTGTTCTAAATAATTATTTCATTCAAACTTACCATAAATACTGTACTGTAGGCCACGATTACCGTAGATTTTAGCGGCAGCTCAGGTTTGAATTTCGGCGTGAAATTAACGGTAATACAAACAATGAGTGTACTGTCTATTAAATGTTTTCAGGAATCGTGAAAATATAAGCAGTTAGTGTTGTAATGCGATTAAATTCTGACTAGGCTACGTTCATCCTAAAATCACCTACGGTTACAGCATAGCGATCACCGGAGAACTCCTTTGGTTTGAATCTCGGCGTGTGATTGGTAGTCTACGTTCACCCGCTGAACGTAGACAGTTCGGCTCTCTGATTGGCCAATGACGTCAGTTTGAATGTCGGCGTGTGATTGGTAGTCTACGTTCGCCGGCTGAACGTAGACAGTTTGGCTCTCCGATTGGACAGTGAACGTAGACTCTGGGCCAATGACGGGCCGTAACTGTCTACGATCAACGTAGACTTTTGCACAACTGTAGAGCGAACCCCTGCGAATTTCCCAAATGTGGAAATCTCGATTGCATAATTTCTGGTAGTGGGGGACTGCGTTCGCGCTCTCCACTGACTATATTGTCTAACAATAACTTTCCAAAAATGCCAGGTTTCAAGCAAGGAAGTAAGCGAGCATCTGGAAATCGTACCTCCTATGGGGAGATTCTGATGCTACTGTAATAAACCTAGACCTCTACCGAAGGTGCTGGCTGTTACTGGATTGAGTCGACTAGGTAGTATGAACGCTGCCACCACCTTTTTTATACCGGTATGGTTCTGTAGCCTAGACACACCAGCCCACACAGTCAATATACAAAAAGGCAATCTTTATTATGGCATTTCATAGGGACCAACTCTAAAGCATAGCACTGCAAGGAAACGGCAACCCTGGGAGGGCCCCGGAGTCTAACCCCTCAGAGCGTATTAGGTCTGCACACCCCCAGCATATAAATAATCACAGCCTTACGGCTAATAATAAATACATAAACCACGGCACACAATGGAAGTCTATAGGCATATGGAAACACAGGTACATGGGTAATCCAAGTTCCCGTTGAGCAATGGGTAGGTGAACACAGTACACGGATAACCACTAATTATCAAGTTTGCACACAGGTAACGCTAGGAAGAATTAGGTTAACACAGCACACCGGTAACGCTAGCAAGAATTAGGTTTAGCACAGCATACAGGTACACTAATAATGATCAGATGAGCACATTATGCGTTACCCCCCATTACCACTAATAATGATCAGATGAGCACATTATGCGTTACCCCCCATTACCACTAATAAGGACCAGGCTACTACCGCACACTGTAAAAAGGCATGCAAAAACATAGGTAACAAGGCACGCATCAGAAGTGTAGATAACCGGAGCACTAGGCCACAAAATTCCCAACCCCTAAAAGCATCCCTCTTACTCTCTACCCGGAAGGCTAATCCCCAGTAGCTTCTCCCAATTCCCCCTCTCCTGCCTTAAACTATGCCCAGAGCTGTATCAGGATAAAAACTAGACAGAGAAAACATAAAACTGGTTGGTTAAGACACTTAGCTCTCCGAGCAGGTAAGACCCCCTCCTGGGGTCTAGGCGTGTGCACCTGGACGTGCCGGGTGGTTGGACGTCTCCGGTCCCGGCAGATAGCGTCCGTCCCCGGTGCACCTTAATGCAGGGGGGGTCTAGGCAATAACCTCCCCACTGGATAAGACGTGCGGCAATCGCCCCGCTCATCTCCTCGGGTCTCACGGGGCAGGGAATTCGGCCTTGGCGTGCTCCTATGTCACCCACTAGCTAGCTTTCCACCAACCCCCTCTCTCTCTATCTTCGGCGCCGGCCAGACCCGTTCCAATGTCTGAGCACAAATGATGTGACCGTCCCAAGTTCTCGTAGTTGCTCCCATCTCTCGTTATGCTCACGTCTCTTAGCTTAAATAGCCTCCAGCGTTCCTCTCTCAGCTGAGCCCCATTCCCTCATTATCTCCTCACCCATAGAGAAGGCTAGATTCTCTTGCCCAGGCAGGGAGCATAATGCTTCCTACATTACACTACGTTCAGACCAAACGCGAATTGAGCGTGAAATTCGCTTCTATCGCGGCTAGTTGGACGCTTGGACAATTTGAATCCACTCGCGTGTCCAAAGCGAATAGGACGCGCGAATAAAGCGAGTGTTTGAAGCGAAATAGACGCTCATTAGTTCGAGGCTGAATTAAGGTGTTGGGAGGGGAGAGTGCGCACCTGCTCAGGGGCGACGCCAGGCATTTTCCCCGAATAAGACAAACAAATCACAAAATTATTAAAATTATTAATAATAGACCGCACAATTAATGTGTTATTATTGCTCTAACATTTTTTGTGTCCAATCAGAAACAACGGCAGAAGCGCCTGACTTGGGCTACAGAGAAGCAGCACTGGCATTTTGGCATTTCCTTCTCCCCAGTCATCCTCCAGACTCTGGCACCTTGATTTCCGAATGACATGCAAAATTAGCTTTCATCCGAAAAAAGTACTTTGGACCACTTAGCAACAGTCCAGTGCTGCTTCTCTGTAGCCCAGGTCAGGCGCTTCTGCCGCTGTTTTTGTTTCAAAAGTGGCTTGACCTGGGGAATGCGGCACCTGTAGCCCATTTCCTGCACACGCCTGTGCACGGTGGCTCTGGATGTTTCTACTCCAGACTCAGTCCACTGCTTCCGAAGGTCATCCAAGGTCTGGAATCGGTCCTTCTCCACAATCTTCCTCAGGGTCTGGTCACCTCTTGTCATTGTGCAGCGTTTTTTGCCACACTTTTTCCTTCCCACAGACTTCCCACTTAGGTGCCTTGATACAGCACGCTGGGAACAGCCTATTTGTTCAGATATTTCTTTCTGTGTCTTACCCTCTTGCTTGAGGGGGTCAATGATGGCCTTCTGGACAGCAGTCAGGTCTGCAGTCTTACCCATGATTGCAGTTTTGAGTAATGAAACAGGCTGGGAGTTTTTAAAAGCCTCAGGAATCTTTTGCATGTGTTTAAAGTTAATTAGTTGATTCAGATGATTAGGTTAATAGCTCGTTTAGAGACACTTCATGATATGCTATTTCTTTGAGATAGGAATTTGGGGTTTTCTGGTGCCGGCTGCTGCGCGACGCAGCATTTTGTATTTGTCATCCTTTTCATGACGCGTGAAGCATATAACATACTGTCATTGGTTAAAATAAACATGCGATGGGTCTTGTTGTTTTTTTAAAGGCGACGTGACCATCTAAATGTACCGTGGTTCGCTAAAAATAACGTCAATGAATTAGAAATACACATGCGTTTATTTTTGAAAATAAACTAGTACGACAGAGGATTTTGACAGCGAGGGCAGTGACATTGAGTTGGAAGATATTGCTGCGTTCGTTTATTCTCAATAAGATATTGCTGCGTTCGTTTATTTTCAATATCATATACGGCATTTCACAATGTTTGTAAACAATAGGCGCCAAGATACTTCCGGGTGGCAGAACGCGACCGGCTTCCTCTGACCAGATGCGATCCAGCCGGCTACTGTAAACATAGTTAAAAACATTGTTGTTGATCAAAGTTAAAACTATGACGAAAACGTGTTGTGTTTGGGGTTGCACCGTCAGATATACAGCAAAAGG
>JACXGM010039776.1:0-10494 GCA_016801145.1 Umbra pygmaea
CTGGCATATAGTTGACTTTTTAGCCTTTAGAAAGGTCATACTTTGACCTACAGTGAAGTGCCTTATGGTCCTGGACTCAGCAGACCCATGGCTACAACATGGATGAATGAAATCCAACATCCTGGGTCATTGAATTTGATGTTTTATTAAATATTTCTCCCAAAAAACTAAAGAACGTATGTATATTTTGTTGTTTTTTTATGTGTAAAAGCATGTAAACTATAATGAATAAGGCTTTTTATTACTTATTTTCAAGCCCCCAGGGCTCCTGGACCAGTCTGCAAAGGTTGGAGGCCATACAAACAAGTCAACATCAAAATGCTATACTCATTTCTAACGAGATTTCTATACGTTTTTAAAACCCAGCTAAATTCCAACTCCAAAAATGGTTGTTTTATGTAGGATGATGTCCTATGTTATTGAAAAATGTGTTATTTTGTCATTTTGTCTTCCTACTTCCTGTCTGTGATATTTTTAGTCAAAAAGAAAGACCATCGTCGGCTTTGAGGCGCGATATCTCCGGCTGTGAGTAACACACAGAGATGTGCCACCACTCATTATTTGCGTCTAATTCTCCCCTTTCCAACGGTGTCAAGCTTTAGTTGATAGCATGTACGGAGATAATCGTGTTTGACGCTCTAGAGTGTCAATCGACTTTGCAGGGTTAACTAGAAATGCTATACATATTGTTAATAACAATAATAATAAGATGCTTTAGAGCCTACATGTTAAGAATATTTTATTATTCTAGCTACGTGACTGCCTCAAAGGTTATCCTTCTATTAAGGGGACTCCAAAGAACAACTGCAAACTTCCAAAGCGAGAATTTGAAAAGGCCTGTGAGGGAAATTGTTGAAGCCCTAAAGAAAGACATGGCTACCAGATTCCATAGAATGGAATATCACAAGCTGCTTTCAGAGGCAGTAGCATTGGATCCCAGGTTCAAGACTAAAGCCTTTACTGATGACCGTGTAGCAGATGAGGCCTTACCAAGGATTTCTAATGTAGCAGGTAGGGTCACTGTCAATGAGCAGGCTGAAGAAGAGGAACAAAGAACAGCAGCACAAGCAGGGAGCACCACAAAGGACAGTGCAGTGTGGGCCGATTTTGATCAGTGAGTCTCTGGAAATCTGATCAACACACGCAATGCAACTTCAGAAGCCATAATGGAGGTCCGTTCTTTCTGCGAAAAGGCTATGCTGCCCAGGTCCAATAACCCTCTGGTGTGGTGGCAAAATCGGGGTGTGTTCTACCCAAGGGTGACGAGGGTCATGATGACTAGGCTTTGCATTGTGGCTACTTCTGTACCTTCAGAGAAAGTCTTTAGCAAAACTGGACAAATTATAACAGAGGCATAATAGAATTAACCCTTAAAAAGTGCGCCGCCTGGCATTTCTGAATGCAAACCTGCAATAAATTTGATTTACTGCCATTTAGGCCTGGGGAACAAACAGTTTCCTCTGTTTAGCAGGACTGCTATAGCAATCCCCGCCACCCAACATTGTTCATTGTTCATTATTTGTTCCTTTGTTAATTATATTTGTATTGCACTTTAATATTTTCACACTAATATATATTTTTACACTAATATATATACACACTTTTCTGATAAATATTTGCACTGTTAAAGGCTACAGTTATATTTATATAATAGAATATTTATTGTCTAAACTTGTTCTTTTGAACCAAATAAAAAAAGTCAATTTGAAAGAGAACTGTTATTTATGTATATGAAAAACAAATTGCCTAATGCCTACTTTAGGCTGTTATGTAGCTAACTGGCTACTTTGTTGCTTATGGCTGTCCCGGAGAATTGGAAGAGATCTAATTGATATGCTGGAGCTAAAAGCACAATCTAAAAAGGCTAAACGTCTGAGTGAATGACTGGCAGTCACTACTCAAAAGAGTCACTGGCCTACATTTCAATTCAATGTTCCCTTTGATTGCTTAATAGATTAACAAATCATCATGTTAGAGAATATCTTTTTTATTCAGTTTGAAATTTATACCATGGGATCTATGTTAGAATACGTGGGTTTAACACTTATTACATGCTATACATCGTAGTCAGGCACAAAGTAAATACATTTCACAATGGCCAGTTTAGCCTATACACACACCATAACTGAATTTGGGGGACGTGGGGACAAAGTGGAGTGTTTAACTTGTTTCAACATCGTTATACATTAGCAGACTTCCTGCACGGACTGCAGGTGCAGGGAGGACTCGCTGAATGAATCCATTGCTGGAACAAATCGTTCGCGAACTTGAGACTCGCCGGAAATCGTTCGCGAATCGGTGAACGAATCAGTGAACGAATCTTTCTAGTGAACTGAATCAAAAGATTTTTGTCCCTGAAAAGAGTCGAAACGCCCATCACTAGTTGGGTTAAACGCGTTTGACTCCACCACATTGAAGCACGCCCAGACGTTTGACTCCGCCCACATTGAACCGCACCCCGAATTGCACACTGCAGTGAGGGGCTTCTCCTTCAGCCCTGCTCTGATGGCCACGGGTTCTGACCCGTGTGCAAATTTTCAAGAGTTTTTGAGCATGTTAAGGGCCCCAAAAGTGCCCAAAAGGTAGGAAAATCATAATAATAATAATAATAATAAATATAGCTGCGAGCAGCGATTGCGGGCCCAAGCCGGGTGGCACCGCAACCCCAGTGCCTTTAAGCCGGTGGCACCGCAACCCCAGTGCCTTTAAGCCGGTGGCACCGCAACCCCAGTGCCTTTAAGCCGGTGGCACCGCAACCCCAGTGCCTTTAATTACCTTTTAAGAGCTATGTTCACTCATTCAAATAAAGAGCAATTTTCCATGTGTGTGAAATTCGTTGTTCCTCACCTTACTTGATGTCAGGTTTCGGATTACTTGTTTTGAAATAAAAATGTCAATTCCTCATCCATTCTATTGTAAGCATTTCAATTTAACTTTCAAACCATTCAAGAATCGTGCGCTGTTTTCTGCGCTGACCACAAATCCAAAACGTACCATAAAGCAGTGGTTCTCCAACTTTTTTGATTTGGTTTGTTTTCCTCAAACACGTTTTTATAGGCTATATTTAGGTTATGCCAGATTTTTTTAAATGTTTAAATAGGCTATATAAAAACAGAAATATTGTTTTACATTGCAAAACGTGCAATGAAAAACAGTTAAGTTTAACTTTGTAATGTCATTGCATCATATAACAGTAAGAGAAAATAATAGACCAGAACTTAAATGTTTAATTTAAATAAACACAAATATTTAAATATTTAAGTGATGCTTTGGATGAACAATACATAACATATAATTTTCGCTTACATAAAATATTAAATTATAACAGGTTTTGACAATGCCTCACAAGCTCAGCTTCTTGTTGGTCATCTTACCATAGTGCAGCTTACTCAAACTGTGGGGCGGGCCACTGCTGCTTCTATTTTTGTTTGTATCATTTTGGATCATTTTGTTTCCTTGCTGAGAGGAATTCTACCTTTCTTCTATATTGTAGTATTAGACATTGAACATTACAATCACAACAACTGCCTAATACTACATTAAATATAGAAGAAAAGGTAGAATTCCTTTCTCACTACCCAGCAAGGACTGTAAGTACAACACCTCTTTATGACTCTCCAGTGAGCTATTTATCTAATAATAACTAGTCATTTATGTGAATGGAGCAAGCTAGCTAACTTCATCCGCTGGTATTGTAGCTTTGTAAATGCTTGGCAGAGGAGTAGGCTATACTTTTAGGTATTTAGGTATAGCGAAAAGTTAACCAATTAAGTACTTTAGTATTATCATTTTTTTTGTAATACTGACCGATGAAAAGTTATTTCAGCCTGAGCTGTCGCATTGATGGACGGATTAAAGCATCTCTGTTTCGTCTCACTTAAACGTTGTGGATTGCTCTTTGCGAACGAGCTCCCTCATCAATTAACTTGTTTATGGGCACCCGACCAAAAAGTTTCAGTCTACTAATGGAGCCAATGTGTTCACAACACACGTCATGCCTTTTAGTAACCCAATCCAAATTCTTTTTATCTACTAATGGAGCCAATGTGTTCACAACACACGTCATGCCTTTTAGTAACCCGATCCAAATTCTTTTTATCTACTAATGGAGCCAATGTGTTCACAACACACGTCATGCCTTTTAGTAACCCGATCCAAATTCTTTTTATCGCAAAATCGCAAGGCAGACAAAATGTTCAATTTTGAATAAGATTTACGATTCCCCATCGGAAGGCATGGCCGACAATACAGTTTGTTAGTTGTAGGACTGCCTGTTACTAGCCAAGAATATTTCTCATACCAGACCATGTTGAATTTAGAATTTATCTGGCGAACTTGAGCATTTATGGAAAATGTAATCTGTGAAGTTTGGTCTTCCAGCAGTTTTGATCCTTACCTTCTTTGTATAATCCAAATTTTGGAATTGCTGCAACAACAAATAATCCACTATTGGTTATTTTCCATCCCACTCTCTGCGCCCAAAGCCATGCCTCTGCTTCGCCACTAATGTCCTGACCGAAATCCATTGCCTTAGACCTGCCGAGCTGCACAAGCTAAAACTAGCTAGCTACTGAAAAAAAACAAGGAAAACGTAATGTTGAAAAATTACAAAGTAGTTCACAATGTGCACACTAGCTAGCTAATTCTCAATAAAAATATAAAAGAATAAAACGTTGTCCATAATTTGAGGTTATAATTCTCTTATGCTAAACACATTTGATATTCGCTTTACCATCAGGTCGTTGTACGTACAACTTGGAGAACTGAAGATGACATTTGGAACAAATCATTGGACGAACGAAATGTGGCTGCCTGTTTTGCGTCTGCAACGCGTTCTTCGTTTAAAATGACAACCCTTGGACATTTATGATGACTGTGATATTAACTTGCGCTTTCATTTTGTCATGTACAGAAATGTATAACGCTATAGTATTGGGAAGCATAAATTATGTTATCGGCTATAATTCATCATGCTCCTGATACATTATAGCCGACAAAATAATGTTACCTTAAAAACAACACATTGACAACAGATTGACAACTCGCACTTTATTTTCCGAGAGGACCGGAAATGTAAATGGACATGCACACTAGCAAAAGTTTGTTTGTGTTGTCATAGCAACCCGTAACAACACTGCGCATTCATTATGTTCTTACAAGTATAGTTTAAAATAATCCAATGGTAATCCAAGGCATTTTATGATATTTGTCTTGGCGAATAAGAAACTACAATGAAAAAGGTATGAAAAAATAGAAGTGTGTTGAATTGATATTACGATGTCCTGCCCTGGAGGTAAAATAGCCGATTACCTCCCTCTCGTCTCCTCTAGTACTATAGTCTACAGTACGTTATTTTCCAAACACTTCACCCATCTGCCTGCAGTCACTGATTAAGCATTTTAATCATCATTTAAATTAATTATTTCCAAAGAATTGAACTCACAATTCAAGCAAACTGCCCCAGAAAAGGCGCTTATTTTAAAATGAAACTAACAACTACACGGGCATTCATAACGTGCGCGTACATTGCGATTTCATTCATAAATATGATTTTGGACATAAGAGGGCAGTATAACCCTATGTATGATTTTGCGTTTAAACTAAACTATCACCCAAATGCCCCCCCTCCCCCCTCACACAGACAGATAGGGGAGAGAGAGGATATTCTCCAGAAAATCCTTATTCAAACCAAAATATATGACTTTCTGTTCCTCTGAGCTAATGACTATAAATTAGAAAGTTGTTTGGCTTGAGGAGAACAATATATATATATATATATATATATATATATATACACACAGAGTTTTGTAACTGTAGGTAAAACTAACTAAGTTAGCTTTATATGTCCTTTCTTAGTCATAACAATTAATTTCCTCGCCATGGCCAAACCGTTCGAGATATACAAAATCCGTCCGCAGTTTATCATCATCTATGTCTTGACTTCATGCACACCGACGTTGGCGATGATTGATTGAATTGCCTAGGAGTAGTACTTCAAATTCCACAGCAAGCATTTTCCAAACAACCCATTATAAGCAACTTCCTGTTGGGCTGACGTAAAACTTAGAGCACGAAAGTTGTTCGGCCCGATGAGATCTATAAGTGTACCGAGTTTCATATTATTACATGCAAGCGTGTTTAATATATGGACAAGTGTTAATGTATGCAGACGTTATAACGTTTCGTGTTTCTTTTCTCGCCAAGAATCTGTTTCCTCGCCACGGCCAAACCGTTCGAGATATCAAAAATTTGTTTGCAATTTAGCATCCTCAATGTCTCTTCTTCATGCACACCAACTTTTTAGGGCAATTGGATGAATTCCCTAGGAGAAGTACATTAAATTCCAGAAGAGGCGTTTATAACGACCCATAAACGACTCATAATATCCGGCTTCCTGTTGGGCTGATGTAAAACTTAGAGCACGAAAGTTGTTCGGCCCGATGAGATCTATAAGTCTACCAAGTTTCATATTATTACATGCAAGCGTGTTTGATATATGGACAAGTGTTTGAATCCCGTTCCAGGGGGCGCTGTAGAGCCCTCCTGCCACGCCCGGGTACCAGCTTCAGCCCTGCTCTGATGGCCGCGGTTTCTGACCCGTGTGCAAATTTTCAAGAGTTTTTGAGCATGTTAAGGGCCCCAAAAGTGCCCAAAAGGTAGGAAAAAAATAAAATAAATAATAATAATAATCTTAAGGAAAACAATAGGGCCTTCGCCGTTGGCTTGGGCCCTAATAATCTTAAGGAAAACAATAGGGCCTTCGCCGTTGGCTTGGGCCCTGATAATAATCTTAAGGAAAACAATAGGGCCTTCGCCGTTGGCTTGGGCCCTAATAATAATCTTAAGGAAAACAATAGGGCCTTCGCCTTCGGCTTGGGCCCTAATAATGTATCTTTGGAGTTAAAATATATTAAGCGCCACACAAATCGAGATAAGAGTAATTGGAATACTATTGGTAGTATGTTTGCTTATACACTATATATGGCACAATGTGCTTGGTGTTGGGGAAGAGCGCTACCTAGAACAGGGATTGGGAGGGTGTGGATTGGTGCTGCATTGAGGGGTATTGTGATAATTGTTCATTTGGGGAATTGGAAGGAATATATTGGGAGGAATGGGGAGGACCGATGGGACATTTTGTACTTTCTAGCATTCCAAATATTATGGTATGTCATTAAAGACAAGCAATATTTAAGCCATATCGTTAAGGTGGTAATAAAAAGATTTATTGGGATAAATAAAATGGAATTAAGGATCACAGTAAGGTAACTGGAGAAATAAGTATAGCCAGCTATAATTGTAATGGATTAGCAGATAACAAGAAAAGAAATGTAGTATTTACCTGGTTAAAAGAAATGGAATACAATATTTACTGTTTACAAGAAACACATTCAACAGCTTTAAATGAAGTTTTTTGGAAAAAGGAATGGGATGGTGAAGTCTATTTCTCCCATAGACAAAGAAATTCAAAAGGGGTGATGATATTAATTGAAAATTAATATACTAATATAAATGTAAATAATATAATATAAATAATAATAATAATATAAATAATATACTAATACTAATATAAATGTTGAAAATGTATTTTTAGATTCTGAAGGTAGATGGATCATTTTAAAGATGGTAATAGACTTGAAACTGATATGGCTTATTAACCTATATGGTCCAAATAAAGATCATCCACTATTCTTTAAAGAGATATATGAGAAACTATTAAAACTACAAGCAACACAGGGCTATATAATTATGGTCAGGGATTATAACACAACTTTGAACTCCAGTTTGGATAGAAAAAGTAATAACAACATAAACTATCACCCACAAGCACTAAAGGAAATAAATAATTGCATGAACATCTTAGATTTGGTGGCTATATGGAGGCTTAAATATCCTAGAATGAAAAGATATACATGGCGGAGACTTAACCAAGCTAGTCGTCTTGATTATTTTTTGACGTCATTTTCTCTTGCACCAAAGGTTAAGAAAGTGTTGATAGGGGATAGAATGAGGTCGGATCATCATATAATTGTCATTAATATTGTTCTTACAAAAGTTCCACGGAGGAAGAGGGTCCTGGAAATTTAATCAAAGCTTACTCGAGGATATTTCCTTTTTAGCTAGGACTAAACAATTTAAATCAGATTTTTTCACACATAATATAGGTACAGCAGACCCGCTTATTGTGTGGGATGCCTTTAAATGTGCCTTTAGAGGCCATGCAATTCAGTACTCTTCTTTGAAAAAAAGGCAATTGATATTAAAAGATTCAATACTGTCCAAAGAAATTGCAGACATAATAGGTCAGATTGATAACAGTAACAGCTATAATATGGAGTTGCAAAATAAGTTGGAGGAAAAACAAAAAAAAATGGAGGAACTCATACAAGAAAGATCAAATATAATTTATTATAAAAAAAAGCAAGCTGGATTGAATATAGAGAATAATGCACATCCTTTTTTTAATCTTCAACATAGGAATGCCACCAAGAAGAATGTACTAAAATTAGTCACTAATGAAGGATCCACTTACGACTCGCCAGATGAAATTCTGGAACAAGAAGTAAAATACTTCAAACAGATGTTTTCCTTCCAGTCTTCTCCCTTGCCTTTTAGATTTGAATTGTATGAGTTTTTTTCCTAATAAACTAAACTTAAAACTAACAAATACGTAAAATTATAAATAATGGCTATATCTTGCAAGATTTCAATCTGTCAAGAGGAGTTAAGCAGGGCTGTCCTCTGTCAGCTTACCTTTTTGCTGTTGCAATTGAAATATTAGCCAATAAAATCAGAACTAACAACAACATTAAGGGCCTGGAAATCCATGGCTTACAAACAAAGGTATCTTTGTATGCTGATGACTCATGTTTCCTTTTGCAACCACAGTTGGAATCATTAAATAACCTCCTAACGGATCTTGATACCTTTTCAAACATATCTGGATTAAAATCGAATTACGATAAGTATACTATATTACGTATTGGAGCACTAAAAGATTCAAACTTTACATTGCAGTGTAGATTACCAAGAAAGTGGGCTGACGGGGATGTGGATTTTAATTTAAATTTAACCTTTATTTAACCAGGTAAGTTGACCAAGAACAATTTCTTATTTACAGCAACGACCTGGGAGCAATTAGGGTAAAGTGTCTTGCCCAATATTTAACTTTATATGGAATGGTAAGCCAGACAAAATTAAAAGGGCATACTTGTATAATAAATATGAACATGGAGGTCAAAAGCTATTGAATATTAAAGCTTTGGACCTTTCATTAAAAGCATTGATTATACAAAAGGTTTACCTAAATCCTAATTGGTTCTCTAGTAAGCTAATAAGAGTATTTCACCCATTGTTCAGTAAGGATCTCTTTCCATTTCAACAAATTACAACTAACCATTTTCAGATATTGGAAAAGGAAATCATTTCTAAGATGTCGATATTTTTCAAAAAAGCCATGAAAAGTTGGTTGCAATTTCAATTTTATCCACCTGAAAATAGGGACCAAATTTTACAACAATTATTGTGGCTAAATTCACATATACTAGTTGATTAAAAGCCTGTATACTTTGACAAGATGTTTGGAAAAGGAATAATGCTTGTTAACAACATTATAAATCATGCCGGTGGAGTGATATGCCTTATATACAGTTAACAAAAACATATGGAAATGTTTGCTCCCTACAAAAATACAATCAACTAACTGCAGCAATACCGTATACTTGGAAGAAGAAAATACAAGAGGGGAAAAAGCCTGATCATGTCTGTCAACCATGTATCAAAGATCTCACATGGATGAAGAAAATATGGATAAACAAAGAAATATACCAATTCCATCTAAGAACAAAAAAATTGGTTGCCGTTCCATATAAATTACAAATTAGCTGGGAAGAAATTTTTGATGTTCCAATCCCGTGGCATAACGTTTTTGGATTAATACGCAAAACAACACCAGACTCAAAAATTAGAATATTTCAATTCAAATTATTATATAAAATACTGTCAACAAATAGAAATCTATACAAGTGGGGAATTCAATCTTCCCAACTCTGCAGATTTTGCTCTGAAGAGGCAGAATCTATAGATCATCTTTTTTGGTACTGTCCATATGTAGCATGCTTTTGGTCACAGGTACAAGAATGGATGAATAAATGCAATATTGATCTTGAATTAACGTTACTGTAATGTTCTCTCTTCTATAGAGATCAGAACTCGTGGTAAAATAGAACAATGTTATTTATTGACCTGAATGACTGTCCATAGGAACAGGCAAAGAATAATCCAAACAACAATGTAGATTTCAGACCGGACTAGCATCTATGGCAAAGGTACAACTAGGTATATCCAAAGGCAGAGTAATCCAAACAGGCAGAAGTCAGAACTGAATAGCATCTATGGCAAAGGTACAACTAGGTATATCCAAAAGCAGAGTAATCCAAACAGGCAGAGGTCAGACCGGAATAGCAACAACATATGAAAGAATAAATGCTCAGT
>JACXGM010039777.1:0-10494 GCA_016801145.1 Umbra pygmaea
AGTTGGTAGTTCTTCACCTTAAAATAGACCTAGAACCTTAAAATGTAAATGGTTTGTAGGCGAATACTGTGGTAGAGGAAATACATATAAAATTAAGTTGCCTATTTTTGATCAACTTTGGTTTTGTTCTGAATAAACTGTTACTACAATGACTCCTTTTTACTGCACCTTATTAGGACATGGTATCGGATCATTATGCCGATACCTGATTCCGTATTTTTGGCAAGTATCGGACACATTTCCGATCCCATTATCGGATCGGTGCATCCCTACTAGGTAAAATGTTTTATGTAATTTCTTCAAACATAACATAGCATGGCCTAGTCTAAAAAGCTCATCTGCAGGTACAGTAACGACCTTCGACTGAAGAATGATATTTGTTTAACACAAAGCTGAACTTTAATAACTGACAAAATACAGTTTGTTGCAGTATTTTGCTAATAGCACATGGTTGCATTTCACATACATGACTGGTGCCCCATTATTCTATTAATGGAAGTCACTCTGGATACGAGTCTTCCAAATGTCATTATATCATGCTAGGCCAGTCATGCCAAATAATGTATCCTTTCTGAAAGCCACACTAAAGGAAAAAAGGTGTGTCCTGAACTTATGTAACTCTACTAGAGAAAATAGAACCAAGCAACTAGAGTAGCAACGAGAGTAGCAACCAGCGTAGCAACCAGCGTGGCAACCAGCGTGGCAACGGATGCAACGGTCCGGTCAGGATTTGGCAAGTTCTAGCATCTGCCCTAACGAGTAACAATAGAAATGCTCAAATTGATTGCGCTGCAGAGAAGAGTGTTTTTTTCTGGCATGAGATTGAAGCTCAGTTGGTCGAGCGTGGTGCTTGTAACGCCAGGGTTTTGGGTTTGATTCCTAGAAGGGGGGGGGCTAGTATTTACATATACAGTTTAGTAAGGGGGGCTAGTTCAATGATGTACAAAAATGTGCACACTCACTTTCAGTTATTCTGGATAAAAGCATCTGCTAAATGACTTAACTGCAAAAAGAAATATCATAAAAGCACCAACACTTCCACATTTTAAAATAGAGTATCATTACTGTTATTTCCTCCTAGAACACCCTGCCTCTCGACCAGAACACTGGAAAATGAAAGATGATGATCATAGAAAGCCTCTGGCCTCTCAAAGTAAAGATGGTAATTGTGGTTTGCTAATCTGCAATCTATCACTCAGAGCCAAATGGCTAGACAGTGCAACACGCTATGTTTTGTTACCATGGAGACAAAATATGGTCAGTCAAATTGATGGAATTTCTGTGCTTTTCTTCTTTGGCCAATTGAATGGTGCTTCCGGAATGGAATGTCAAGGATGTTGTTCAATGAATGTTTCCACGGGAACCTAAGCATCTTTTAACAAGAAAAAAAGGTTAAAAAAAGCAGCCACTTTGGATATGAGGTTTATGATTGTCCGCGTTCTCACTCGAGCATGCTTGGGCTTCCAAAAAGTTAGCGACTCTCACTCAGCGTGACAAAATGCTCCTTAACCGTTTTGCCCATTTTATATTAGGTTATTATATATTTTTTTCCGTTAAGACCCCTAGATTCTTCAAAGCTTTCCTTTGTATTTATGGCCGGGCTTGACGCCGAGGCTAGAGCACAGTGCCTCCCCAAGCCAAGTGGCTGAGTGAAAAACAGTTAGTCTTGCTCTCAATGAGTGACCTCCTCCAGACCAGAGGGGCTCATTGGCTGGTGAGGGCTGGGAGTGAAGGCCAAGGAGAGGGGGCTAAGGGAGGCCTCGAGGCCTTTGCTAACATGGCCTTGGACCAAGTGGGAAAGGCAATACAGTCCCCCTGCCTAGCTGACTAGGGCTCATTTTTTTGGGGAGTAGTAAGAGACAGAGGGCTGGGGTATAGTGGGGCTAGAGAGAGAGAAAAATAATAAATGAATGGAAAGAGATTGATCGAGAGTGAGTGCATCCGGACGCCTTCGGCGAAAGGCCCTTACAGTTTAAGTGACAGAAGTAATCTTACCATCTGCCTTCTCTGTTCTCTTTCTCTCGTTTGGCTAACGTTCCCTCTCTCCCACGAGAATGACCAGTGACAAAGCCACTTTCGCACCACCATTCAGGACAAAATAGAGGCCAATCTTTCATGTGGCGACCGTACACAGCCCGTATTATATTTTCCTTTGTATCGCTCTCTCACACGTTCCCTCTCTCATCCTGCTCTCGTCTTCACTTCGCTTCTGTCTGTCAAACCTGTGTTTTTTTCTTATTTCTGTTTTCCTAGAAGGTTAGAACCGTTCGAAGCCTCACACACTGCAATGATGAAAAAAACAGGCATTTTCTTCAAGGTGTTAGGAGACTAAGGCCAAGTATATGAACAAACGGTGAAAATAAATGAACCCTTGTGCTAAATCGGTCTTTCTTAAGAGTAGCTCCTTTCAGAAAAGGCAGATATTGGAGGTTCGGCAATGTGAAGACCTCTTTGGAAAATGAGACGGCAACAAATCAACAAAAAACATTTAGATTAAAGGTGTCAAAACAAAATTAGACTTAGTGTCTGCAGGTTTTCACTCTAACCTTGTACCTGACTGATTGATTAGGTCACTAATTAGTTAGGATCTCCCCTCACCTGGCAGTCTAGGTCTTAATTGACCACTTAATCGAAGGGAAAGACCAAAAACATCATAAGCTAGGCCCTTAGGGGAAAGGGTTGTGAGTTGGAGCATTTAGAAGTGATGGACTGTGAAGTATTGCGTCAATGTGAGGAGAAAACATCAAATAAAAAGTCAATTTAGATTAAAGAGAGTGGGATACTTAAAAGCACCAATATTAAACATAACAAACTCGCCATTCGATGAGATGCAGAAATAGAATGTTTATCTTTTACATCCATTATACGTAGAATACGTCAATGTCTTTCTGACATCTCAGCACGTAGCACCACCATTCAATGACACCCACTGTCCTTCGGCCTATTAATTTGTGAATAGCAGAATGTTTAAAAAATATCTAACCGAGCATTTAAGTAATCAAAAGGCTTGAAAGCAAAGTAGTCGCAAGTATGCTGGCTCTAAAGAAGCCACTTAGATGAAGGTCCAGTTGCAATCCACCCACTGTTAGCGCCACATTCTTGAACTATGGAACTGAAGGCCCAACGCAAAGTAAGAAATGCACAATTTATAGACATGACTGAGAATGTTTCAGAAAAAAAACGGACTGTTAGATTTGGTTCAGAACTTTGTGCCACTCGGTGAGGCTAATTTTGTCTTTGCTTCTGAATGGCGTCAGACAGAGCCGTCAATCGTATAAGTACTTTTGTGTCCTCACAATTAACATTGTTACGGTTGGACAGAATTGCTGGATTCGAGTTGGGGCACCTAAAGTCTGAGCGCGGACGTGTAGAACAGGACTTACCTTGACCTCCACGTGAGCCATTAGGATGGCGAAATTGGTCAGGTGAGTACACGAGCACGTTGTGTGTGTTCTGTTGGTGCCTAGCAACCGGCAGTCCTGTGTCGACCAGAACCCTGTCATGGTCCTTTTTGAGTAACTCCAGAAAGAACAGTTGGGGTTGAAGCTTTCCTTTGAATGCTGTGGAGGACAAATGGTTGACCACAAAACAATTAGTGTACAGGCACATCACAGTGGAGGTCAAGGGGTGCAAAAAAAAAAACATTGATTGCATGTTGAGTGATGCTCCAATCTATGTCTTTATAGCTGGACTAAATGGCCACCCATTGAGCTAGTTTTAGGGACTCATTCCACAACCTCTACACGGCACAACCGTAGAACTTGAGGTCCAGTTGAATTGTCACTAAAAACATCCTTCATTTGCATTTAAAATGGCATTTAAATGATGGCGACCAGTGGCAGTGAAGCAGTCCTTCACTTTGTTTTTGATTCCCGGGTTTTTAATTTAACCTTCACTGCTCAACAATGGACAACCGACCTGTTTAATGACAGCCACACTGGCTTTGCCAACGATATCTTGAACGCATGGTGTTAACAGCTGTCTCGCCTGCCTCGTTTTGAAATATTCAATTTGAAGCCGGATGAAAATAAATGGAAAGTAGTGCGATGCGTAGAAACAACGCATATGTTTCAAATACTTCATACAGCTTTCTGAAGTTCCGTATTTCGGATCAGGTTTTTCACAGAAGCCCTGTCTTGCCCTGTCTTGCAGTTAGAAAAAAACATGTGCACTTCAACTGCACCTTAAAAGCTAGTGTGCCTGCTGAGGGAATTGTCTAGAGATTTAGAGCCTTCAGCATTTCAATATGCTAGAATCTGGTTTCTTCTCACTATGATACCAACTGTCAGGCTGTTCTCATGGCGATACGTAAAAAATCGTACGAAACAAGACATTCATACATTTGTACATTTCCGGAGTCAGGGAAAGGTAAAGCCTTGTTCGGTTACGAATCGTAAAAAAAGTCAGTTTACCTTAACCTTACCTAACCATAACCTCATCTTACCCTAACCATAACCTCACTAACCTAGCATGTTATCCCTGAACTAAACGTTCCCCGAGTACTAAAAATTGTATCCGGTTGGTCTATTCTTGGAAATATTCCATTTGAACAGCGATTCAATACGTACGAAAGCTCACATTTGAATGGCCGTAACATAATTCTGCCTACGTAGTGCGGCAACATTTCCATTACTTACGGGTACCCACATCTCGCCATGAGAGTGCATTGAAACTGTGACTGAGAAACAAGTGTAAAAACGTCCCCAAATGGGTTTCTAGACAAATGTAGTGCCCTTTTAAGGGAATAGTAGGGTATTTGTGATGCTGACGATCAGCAGATCGTCTCTGGCCATACATTTCACATCCGATTGAGCTACCCCCCCACAAAGCCAACCAGTAGCTGGTTGGTTAAGGTGCAACACAGTGTGAAAAAAACAGATAATCGCCTGTCCCATTAACAACCTTAATTAGTCCATTACGCGCTGAGGCCAGCAAGCGAAACAAGAACTAGAGGACAACCCAAGTCCCCGGGGAGTTGTGATACAAAACCTTGGATCTAAGGGATTTTAACTGTGGATAAATGATCCAAAGCCTGGAGCAAAGAGTAGCACGCCTGAACACAGAGATCAGTGTGCTGTACAACCAGGTCCTTTGGTGATGGCAATGCCCATAACATTTGGCACAGATGGCAAAACTAGATTTGAGACCAGGCTGAGAGAAATGCTCTTATCAGTGTTTTTAGATTAGACCAGGGGAGCTAAATAGTCTATTTAACATCTTACATTATCGTCTGACAGTTTTAGCACTGTGACTGACTTCTGACAAAATGACGCAAAAGGCAGGTGGTCTGTGGTTATAACTACATTGAGTGTGATACTTCCTAATGAAAAAACATTTTCTTCCGTGTTCCTGTCCCTCCATTTTGTTTTCCCTCCCTCTTCATTCCGCTTTCTCTCCAGAATTCCCTTTCACTAATGCTCTTGTTCTTTTTCTTTTTCCAAACTGTCCATCTGCGATGCAGCACACACGCGCCGCGCAGCCATCAAAAATGTCCTCTCGAGGTCTTTTAACCTGCCTAATAACAACTCGAGGCACCGTCGGGAGACAGACCGAGGCTGTTTTGACTGAGCCTTGCAAGTGGAAGATAATGCAGTCGAGGAGGAAGTTAATACTATGACGAACAAGCCTCCAGGGGCAACCCATACAACTCTGTTATTAGCTCAGCCTTTTAGATTGCCCTGTTCTGTTCGAAAACCAATAGGCAGAAACTGATGAAAACAAAAACTTGGCATTATCAAAATGCTATGAAAAGCTCCTGTCAAATAGAATGAGGTAAAATATGAAACTGGATTGGGGAATGCTTTAATTAATATAAAAGTTCCAAAAATGTGTTCGAATTGAAAGCGTTTGCCTCGGTAACATACATACACAGAGTGTGAGTGTGTGCGTCCATGCGTTCTTACCTGCAGGTGTTTCAAGGTGAATATGACGGGGTCAGATAGGTAGACTTTACTGTTTTCTTTGTTGATGGCTGCAGTGATGACTGGAGAGTTCACAATGACAGAGTAGTTAGTCGCCATGGCTTCACTCCCTAGTTTCATGCTGGCATTCTCCGTGGACAGGTAGGCTCCGATGTTTCTGTACAGAACGAAGGCCATCCGGATTTCTCCTAGGAACAGAACAAATAACACATTGTGGCTCAGTCACAATGTACGCAGTGACAGGTTGAAAAACAGTCTGCAAAAGCTGATCATTACTCATGAGTAGACAGTTCATCTTGTCATTTCTGGCAGTTTAGCGCTTTAAAGGATTTTGAAGCCAAGAAGCCACCAATGTAGCTTGAAAGTGTGGCATTGAAATGCATTAGCATAATAAACAATATAATTTGACTTGACCAAACAACTAGTTGTGCATGAATTTAATGTTTATAAAGCCAGGTTACTGTAGCCAATGTCTACAAATGTTAAACACCTTGTTTGACAGTAAAACTTGTATAGTTTGGTACTGTTTTTGTATTGGTTTGAAAGTTGTTTAGTTTCTTTACAGAATTTCTGTTAAATTACAACATGTCATAAAAATTATTGAATTACTCCTTAATTACTTATCATTACCTCAGTTCACAAAGGCAAATTACTCGCTTCTAATTTCCCCTCTCGCTGCCATTTTTTCACGAGACCGCCGATAAGAAAGCGGGATCTCTTCACACCACCGACTTGGATCACTCACTCGAGATAAAAATAAAACAATGCGAGTGCTATCTCTCAATGAGCGGGAAATAGCAAAACACATCCGGAGATAATGAACCATTGGGCACCACTAGACATAAGCTTATTCATCAGGATTTCAGAGTGGTGAGCACAGGGAATGAGCCTAGTCCATTCAGATGAACAGGAGACGCAGAGTTAATATGGCCACATGGCTCCCATAAAGAGGCTCGCATCCTGTATAGTAATAACCCCATTGCCGCCCTTAAACACAAATAATTCCAAAACCAGGGAATAATTTTCTTCATTTCAGTCAGTAGCAAATGAATCGCTGTAGTTTCCCTTGTATAGGCTCGGTAGTATAGCAATATACCCTTTGTGATGATACAGTATAGGCACCGTCAGTGGTATTGTAACAGTAGGACTAGTACCTCTCCAGGAAGACACACACAAACTATCCAATCTGCTTCTCGGACTATGTTGGCCTGCCTGGTAGAATATTGATGGTATTTCGTGGGAACCATGCTGTTACAGTGCAACAAGTAGTATCCCAAGGTAACACACTGTTGCTTATCACATTTCAGTCTGGGATGTTCCTGAGTGTTGCGATATCCAGCGAAACAAAAGCAAAAATACAGCCGTCAACAACTTGAAAAATGTCAAACTGATTATGGAACCCATAAACTATTGTTTTGGTTGAAAGCCCCCGAACGCCTAGCGCCAAAACGCCCACCCTAACACAGAAAAGTCTGTGTGGATAAATGGTAAGCAACTCACGCATGTAACGGCAGTCAGTGTAATTAGCTAAGTGGAAGAGATCAGGGAATTTCTCATTCGGACGAGCCAGGACAGAGGTCCACCCTTCTATACCCCGCTAGTAACCTTCAATCTATTTCAATGCAGCTTAAATGTTTTCACCAATTGAAGCATTTATTCCCCCAAAACATCAGTTAATGGTGGGGTGAGGGTGATGCGAGTGATAGCATTGTTTTTGTTTGTAAAACAACCTACCTCCCTCACAATTTACAGAAAAACACAGTTCAACAATACACATCCCACTAACAATGGCTGATCACAACCATCAATGTTTCGTCCAGGAGTGCTTTTTCCTATGCACACTTTTGTTTAAACCCAGCACTAATATGGGAACTGAAAGGAATAAATACCTGCACATCTCGATTTAGCATACAAGGTTGGAGTTTGAGACCCCTTATTCAATGTCTTCAAGGAAAAGCCATTTACCATTTCTTCCATGTTGTTTCAAGGTGCTGGCAGACAAGGTGATGGAGTTTCCCTGACCGCTGCTCTGAGGAAATTTCAGGTCAGGCAGGCTTCCCTCTGTACTCATCCTGGCCACCTCCAGCTCTGGAAAGATTACAAGAAAAATGACTACATTATCACTTCACACTGATGCAATAGAATTCCATCTCTGGAAAGATTACAAGAAAAATGACTACATTATCACGTCACACTGATGCAATAGAATTCCATCTCTGGTAAGATTACAACAAAAATGACTACATTATAACTTCACACTGATGCAATAGAATTCCATCTGTGGTAAGATTACAAGAAAAATGACTACATTATCACTTCACACTGATGCAATAGAATTCCATCTCTGGTAAGATTACAAGAAAAATGACTACATTATAACTTCACACTGATGGAATAGAATTCCATCTCTGGTAAGATTACAAGAAAAAATGACTACATTATAACTTCACACTGATGGAATAGAATTCCATCTCTGGTAAGATTACAAGAAAAAATGACTACATTATAACTTCACACTGATGCAATAGAATTCAATCTCTGGTAAGATTACAAGAAAAAATGTCTACATTATCACTTCACACCGATGCAATAGAATTCCATCTCTGGAAAGATTACAAGAAAAATGACTACATTATCACTTCACAGTGATGCAATAGAATTCCATCTCTGGTAAGATTACCAGAAAAATGACTACATTATCACTTCACAGTGATGCAATAGAATTCCATCTCTGGTAAGATTACAAGAAAAATGACTACATTATCACTTCACACTGATGCAATAAAATTCCATCTGTTGTAAGATTACAAGAAAAATAACTACATTATCACTTCACACTGATGCAATAGAATTCCGTCTCTGGTAAGATTACAAGAAAAATGACTACATTATAACTTCACACTGATGCAATAGAATTCCATCTCTGGTAAGATTACAAGAAAAATGACTACATTATCACTTCACACTGATGCAATAAAATTCCATCTGTTGTAAGATTACAAGAAAAATAACTACATTATCACTTCACACTGATGCAATAGAATTCCGTCTCTGGTAAGATTACAAGAAAAATGACTACATTATCACTTCACACTGATGCAATAGAATTCCATCTGTGGTAATACATGCAGGCAGTGGTACGAAATAAAGCCCCATCCACCGTGGGCTGTACAATGATGACCTACTGAAAATCCTGTTGGAATTTTTAGCACAGAGACACAATCTCAGTTCTACTCCCATACTGCAAAGTGGACGAAAGAAGGAGCGACTCTCAATTCGAAACAAGTGATCAAATGATGCCTTCTATTGATTCTAAACACAAACACAATTTAAATGTCATCTCAACAGCTGTCAAGTGCATGTTTTTGGCATCTGTCCCATCCACCAATCACTAGGTAAGATCCTAATTTGTGGTTCAAAGACTGTGAATAATGGTACACAGTACACTAAAACAAATTAGATTTGTTGATGTATTTGAAACTCCCCAAAATATACAGACATGACCATAACCTGACCAAAACAACAGTACCAGACAAGCCTACAAACTATTATGTTTTATTTTAATTCTTCACCGTTGTTTAAACTTGAGATTGTCTGGCGCATTAGAACAAAAGTATTAATCCGCCAAAAAGCAGACCCTGCCCATCTGTCACTCCAAACAAGCCCCATTAAACACACTTATTTGAAGGATTACCAACACTATTTAAACACGGGTACAAGCCTGGAACGTTCTGTTAACTAGGAGATGCCCTAAAATTAAGTGTTTAAGTCCTGTCATCAAGGCCAAGGTTACCTCAAATGATCACACAAAACTAAGAAAAGGAATTGCCCAAATACAATCAAACTAACTAAAAAAATGTATCCACATTTTCTGACACACTCACCATGTCTACGTTCTAGTGCAAGGCAGGGGCGCTGCTAAGGATTTTGGGCCCCATGAAAATAATCTTGACAGGGCCCCCAACACAGTTGAGACAGGGCTTCTCTGGGCCCCCTCTTAGTCATGGGCCCCGAGAATCGTCATCGTTTACCCCCCCTTTACAGCGCCCCTGGTGCAAGGGATTAGGTTGGGATGTAGTTTTTTTACTATGCAGTTGAAATTATACAATAACTGAGCTACTGAACAATCCCAGAATTCCAGGGCTAACTTTGCTTCAGTTAACATGTTGTACATTCCATTGGATGAGCCGTGAAAAATCTGATTAAGACTGGTTTTACGCATCACACATACCCCTGGAATAGATGTCGTTGTGCCCATGGGGGGGCATTCGAAGCTGGATTAAATAACATGCAAATCAGTTAAATCTGTTTGCAAGATTAACACTGAGAGGGATTCATAAACACACACAAACGATGAGGACTGATGAAGCTGAACGCCTTCACACACACTCTTATGAAGGAACGCACAGATACTCCACCAAACTTTTCTTTAGGTGCACTCACTCATGCTAAGGCACACCCACACCCACACCCACACCCACCCACACCCACACCCACACCCCCACACACACACACACACACACACACACACACACACACACACACACACACACACACACACACACACACACAC
>JACXGM010039778.1:0-10494 GCA_016801145.1 Umbra pygmaea
CCGCACCAGTTCCGGCTCCTTCCCCCACAGAGAGGTGACGTTCCACGTCCCCAGAGCCAGCCTCTGCTGCCCAGGTCTGGTCCGTCGAGGCCCCTGACCTTCACTACCACCCATTTGGCAGCGCACCCGACCCCAGCGGTTCCTCCCACAGGTGGTGGGCCCATGGGATGGAGAGGGAGGTGCCACGTTGCTTCTTCGGCTGTGCCCGACCGGGCTCTGTGGCAAACCCGGCCACCAGGTGCTCGCTGACGGGCCCTCCATCCAGGCCTGGCTCCAGGCGGGGGCCCCGGGCTTCCTCTGGGCAGGGTCTCTCTTCCTCTACCTCGATACGTCATTGGGGTGTTGGTGAACCATTCTTTGTCTGGCCTCTCACCTGAGACCACTTTGCCATGGGGGACCCTACCAGAAGCACCAAACTTAAGAAAACAGACGGTCATAATTATGCAACATTTCGCAGGTATATATATATATTTAGGAAACTGATAGTTATTATACAGGATTATTCAGCATACCAAACTTTCCCTCTCAAATGAAGATGTTGTCCCGACATCCAATCACTGAATTAGGTAGTCACAGTAATACACAATGTACAGTATTTGCTCTCTTAACTTCACCCAGCAGTTGTTGTATACAACACATTACCATTACCAAGATTTTCCACGGACAACAGTATATGTGTCAATATTTCTGCAACAAGCATACATTTGTAGTGGTGATATGAATCATTTTCCCATACAAAAGTCCTTATTAGCCCACAAGGCACCTACTTGTAAATAGTCCGCTGAGGTAGTCAAGAAAAACAAAGTCATTTTCAAAACAACACAAGTCTCTTTTAGGGGAAAAAAACAGTTCATCAATTTACTCTAGCCAACAAGTGAAAAAGATTTTCAGCAAGAAAGAGATTCAAGCGTCTAAATGAAAGTCTCAAAGTGTCCACCGAACACACATCTGTCCATTTCCTTTATGTATCTATGGTAACAGTCCATTGTTTTTGTCTGGCAATAGATTCTCACTATGGGCAGTAAACAGTCTCTGCATAATACTGTATAGCGGAATTTGATGCCTTCAACAGAGGCCCTAGACTGACTAATTATGAGAGGGAATTTTCAGTTGGTAGTACAATACACATTTAATAGTACACATGTGAGGGTTGGGGGTAATAAAGTGACGTTGGTAACCAAGGTGTCACAGCTGTCATTCCCCTAGATGTAAAGTTTTGGTACTGGTTATTGCTCAGCATCCGCACATTGTAGCATGATGGGGTCACAAAATTGTCGTATGTAAACATTTTTGGTGGCTGTCGCATCCTCCTGGAGACCTGGACCAGTTTTTTTCTCCCCAGAGGTCCCCTCCCTGGATCCAAGTTCTTAATTTGTTCCATTAACAGATAAGTTTTGTTCCATTGGGTCAACAGTTGTTTCAATATCATGAAGTTCTTGTGTTATTGCGGATGCAGGGCCAGGCTCTCGAGGATCTATCTCTGGCTCAGCTGGAGGTGACTGTGGCCTTGGTTCCAACACTGGAGAACTAGATCGAGGCTCACAAGGCACTGATTGTGGTGCTATCATATTCCATTTTCCTCAGAAATCACTGCTTTCTTGTGGTCTTATCTAGTAAGGCTCCATTTGGAAGTAGTACTCATCCTCTTCACTTCCATCATTGCAATCTGGCTCACATTTTCTCCCCCTAGTGGGCTGAGTTCTGCTGTTTAGTGGTTGATGTCCATGCTTTGGTTTGGTACTTTGAGTTGGTGTGATGTTAGGAGGTAGATGGTCACATGCAGCCGCGGTCGGTGGATCTTAATTGAGGAGGACGGGCTCGTGTTACCCTCAGGACCGGAGTGAATGGAATGGTGAGCAACGCATGAAACCTAGTGTTTTTTTCATTTTACACACTGGGTTTTGTGCGTTGCGCACCATTCCATTCACTCTGGTCCCGAGCGTAAAGCGAGCCCGTCCTCCCCAATTAAGATCCACCGACTGCGGCTGGTCACATGGGAGAAGAAGATTGCAATGTAAAACTCTCGATCTACTTTTACTCTGCTCAGGTCTTACTTCGTAGATTGGGGTATCATCTGCCACCTGGCGTGTGACAACATGAACTTCATCCTCCCAGTAATTGCACAGTTTCCTGGTCCCACCTCTTGGGAGTCAGGTTTTTCACGAGGACCCTGCTTCCTGGGAATAGGTCAATACACTTTTTGGTCATAATACCTTTTGTTTCTTTCAGCACACTTGTTTGCCTTTCCTCTCGCTATCTCGCAAGCTTCTTGCATACCTTTCATCCATTGTTCCATGTACTAACAGTAACTTTGAGTGTTGTTGTCTGAGTTGAGTCCGAAGAGAGCATCAATAGACATCCTTGGTGAACAACCAAACAATAGTTGGAAAGGTCAGAAGCCAGTCACGTCGTATCTAGTGCAGTTGTTGGCAAAGATTAATTTGTTGAGTGCATCCTTCCAATTTGATTTTTGTCGCTCAGTCAGGGTTTTCAGCATCTACAATAACGTCCGGTTAAATCTTTCTACTTGCCCATTCCCTTGAGGATGGTAGGGGGTGGTTCTTGAGCTCGCAACGCCACTGTACTTTTTGAGTTGGGTAAGCAGCTGATTTTCAAATTCTCCTCCTTGGTTGTGGTGAATTCTTGATGGAAACCCAAACTTGAGGGCAAAATCATTGACTAAACGGTCAGCCACTACTTTTGCTAATTTTGAGGTTGTGGCATAGGCCTGTGCAAATCGGGTGAAGTGGTCAAAGATTACCAAAATGTACTCGTAGTCCCCTTTGCATTTGTCCAGATGAAGAAAGTCAATGGAAACTAATTCAAATGAGTGTGTAGTTTTGATGCTTTTAAGGGGCACTCTGGTCTCACTGCTTTTTTTGTTTGATGCAAGAGCAGATTCTCAGGACATAGTTCTCAATGTCTTTCTGTATGTAGGGCCAGAAGAACCAGTCTCCTATGAGGCTTGTGGTGCGGTCGAGGCCCTGATGACCCATCTCATCATGCCGTTTCCTTAGAACTGTCACCCATAGACTTTAAGCAAGTTTTAGGAACAACCAGCAAGCTTGATTATGAGGAGCGCAATCTGCGATGTAAAGGATGATATTTAATGAACATGCGTTCGAGACATGTTTCTTCACCGATGCTTTATCATGAATGAAGTGTATCGCGAGTACTCCCTCTACAAATGTACGCACTGACAGGCACATACTTGTACAGCAAATCACACACATCTATCTCCAGTTACGATAACGTCACATTGATTTAAAGCAATAACGCCTATTATTGTGAGGTCTCCCGGAGAGGGTAATGCCCAATCACATCAGGACACTGACACATCACATCTTCCCCATTCACATGAACACAGCACCACTCAAAGGTCACAATCACTGGAATACTGATCACCTGCACTCCCTCTGTATATATAGACTTGACAACACTTTCCTCATTGCGAGGTATTGTTCTTATTTGACTTGCTGAGCGCTTATACATACGTTGATTATGCCGTTTATTGACCTGTGTTCTGTACCCTGTTTACTCTTTTATATCTTGCTCTTGTACTTCTGCCATAGCCTAGTAGTGTTTTGACCCTGCCTGCCTGTGACCATTCTTTTGGATTTTGCTTTTGTGGATATTGGACCGACCGTGTACCAACCCCTTGCCTGCCTGGGACTATCCCCCCAGCCCTGAGTGTTGGTGTTCTTTGGACCCTTGAGAGGAGGACTAACCTATATATTTAGTCTTGACCTGTTTTGGTGTTAGAAGTTGTTGTCTGCCTTGTCTGCATTAAAGACTGTTTATTAATTGCATCGAGTTTGAGTCATTACAATTATAGAACCCAAAATATTTATAGCAAGCATTTTGATCAAAACAATGAAAATAATTATATAAATCTGCAATTAATCCCTTAAGCCGGATAATCACAGAAATACATAAGAAAACGGATAGTGATAATTATGCAACATTTCACAGGAATATATATATTTAGGAAACTGATAATAATTATACAGGATTATTCAGCATAACACAATTTCTGGCACACTTCTATCCTCAACCTACTACACTAAGAAAATAAGCCTGTTTTGCTGAAATAGAGAACTTTGTGCAAGAGTGCAATTCCAACCATGTCATTGAAACATGTAAAACTAAGGAAATGATTGTGACATGGTTCAGTGTGTATCAGAGGTCATAAATGATGAAAAAAACAATCAGATCTGTTCTAATAGGCCCTTTGGCATTCATTTAGATAACATCTAGTGTGTATCAGAGGTCATAAATGATGAAACAACCAATCAGATCTGTTCTAATAGGCCCTTTGGCATTCATTTAGATAACATCTAGTGTGTATCAGAGGTCATAAATGATGAAACAACCAATCAAATCTGTTCTAATAGGCCCTTTGGCATTCATTTAGATAACATCTAGTGTGTATCAGAGGTCATAAATTATGAAACAACCAATCAGATCTGTTCTAATAGGCCCTTGGCATTCATTTAGATAACATCTAGTGTGTATCAGAGGTCATCAATGATGAAACAACCAATCAGATCTGTTCTAATAGGCCCATTCATTCATAACATCTTCGGCTGAAAGGCCCATGTTTGCAAGTGTGTGTTATACTTTACAGCAAACATTAGATTTTGTATCCACACTCAGGGTGAATCAAACATTAGATTTTGTATCCACACTCAGGGTGAAACAAACATTAGATTTTGTATCCACACTCAGGGTGAATCAAACATTAGATTTTGTATCCACACTCAGGGTGAAACAAACATTAGATTTTGTATCCACACTCAGGGTAAATCAAACATTAGATTTTGTATCCACACTCAGGGTGAATCAGACATTAGATTTTGTATCCACACTCAGGGTGAATCAAACATTAGATTTTGAATCCACACTCAGGGTGAATCAAACATTAGATTTTGTATACACACTCAGGGTGAATTAAACATTAGATTTTGTATCCACACTCAGGGTGAATCAAACATTAGATTTTGTATACACACTCAGGGTGAATCAAAAATTAGATTTTGTATCCACACTCAGGGTGAATCAGACATTAGATTTTGTATACACACTCAGGGTGAATCAAACATTAGATTTTGTATCCACACTCAGGGTGAATCAAACATTAGATTTTGTATTTACACTCAGGGTGAATCAAACATTAGATTTTGTATACACACTCAGGGTGAATCAAACATTAGATTTTGTATCCACACTCAGAGTGAATCAAACATTACATTTTGTATACACACTCAGGGTGAATCAGACATTAGATTTTGTATCCACACTCAGGGTGAATCAAAGGCTTTATCTTATGCCAGGCTGCAATACAGAGCATATTCATATGTCAGAAAGCATGACAATATCTAAACAGAATTAAAGCTTGCTTTTCAGGGTGCAGACTGTCATGAAGGTTGTGGAGAGGAATAGAAGCTAGTCTCTCCAGGCAATCAAGGAAAATATGGTCTGATCTATCTTTATTCTCCATTCTCCAAGTATGAGCTCTAATTCTCTGGAAGAAGATATAGAGTACCCCAAAATAAACTCAACATTATTTAAAACTAGGCTTGATTTGGACCTGCCTCAATTGAATATTTAAATAATGTTTCTTCAGGCTGCAGGGGTTACATGTCATTTAGCTGGGGTTTAGGGCTTCATTATATGATGCATAAGGTTAGGTTGCCTTAATCACTCTTTGTGAAAGATGATCAATAGATTGTGGCTGTGATATGCTTCACTATGGATACATACCACTTTGTTTAAATTGTTTTATATTGAAAGTATATGCCAGCTGTATGATAAAAAATATGTTGAGTGTTGAGTGTGAAGCATTTGACCTCAAGTATTGCCTGCAAAGTCCCCATGACAGGTTTATGTCAAAATTATAACGTTGTTGTAGGACTATAGCAAACACATCGTTGGAAAGGTCTTAAACTAGAGAGTAACATATGTCAGTCTGAAGAGGATACAGTACTCCTTTGAAAAAGACACCTCTGAACCTTGAATCCAGTGCATGTTTGAAGGCTTGTCATTTAGCAACAGAAGGTGCTAGACACAGGACTAGATGTTATAGAAAGCTCTGAACCTCAGCTCTCATGTAGATATGGTCTCCAAAGTTTACCCACTGTAAGTACTGTCAAATATGGTAATAAGCTATTTTCACCTTTTTAACAATTCAATGTTTAATATCTGATGGCACCAATGTGTTCCACATCCCCAAAAAAACCTGGGTGAATCCATAATTCTATACTGCCAACTTCTACTATAAATATATATCATTTAATATATTATGAGAACTATACCAATGTATTTTAGAACTACAACTCCCGCTAGATACGCGGCCCACAACCTGTTACAAAGCCAGTAAACTTGTAGTTTATCCGGAGTGGGTGGGAAGACTTGTTCAGCTCCTGTGTTTCTGCTGTTTTACGTTAATGGGCCTCATTCCATTTCAACTTGCCGCCGCACGCCAGCCAACAGTATGAGACAAAAACATGAAACTGTATTTTATTATTGTTATCTTTATTGTTTATATCCTCACATACAACATCTGAAAAATAAATCAATATTATATGTATTTTGTCTTTCGGATCCGCAATTACTACGTCAAGTCCGGAGGATCCCGGTTAATAACATGAATGATCGCATTGCATTGTGGGTTAGGGAATTTGAGTGCGCTCCCCTTGTACCGTAGTGTTTGTTTACAGTATAAAATTTCACCATTAATTACACCAAAATAATGTAATTGAATAAAATAAATTAATACCATTTTAACACAGTTGAATAATGTAGCGTTATAGTTTCAAAATATCAATAAACAATTTATCAATCCAGCATCCCAAGTAGTAGAACCCAAATAAGAACCCCCTTGTGTTAATTATTGTATCCAGAGCAGTCCTTCAGCAGGATGATGAAGAATATATGTATTCTAATGTTGTGCAATAATTACTACAACATCTAACTATATATTTACTTGATATTCAAATGTCAAAATGATATTTTGCATGAAAATTACTAACACCCTGTATACAACTGGTATACAATGTTAAAAGAAAAATGACAAATCAGTTACTCTGCATACATTTCTTATTTTCAAGAAGTCAACATTAGCATGAACAAGGTTACATGCACTTACACTTACTAACAAATAGTTTTATTCCTGAAGAAATGGCATGGGTAATTTGTTGATTTTCGGAACAGTGACAGCAGTATAAACAGGAAAATCTACAATCAAAACTCATGGGTGGGTCATTCTGTCACATTTGGTCTATCCAGGTTAAGGAGTCAACCAAGGTGGAGTTCACGTAGAACTTTTAATAAATATATATAAATTATATAATATATATAAATAGGAGTACTAGGCATACAAATAGGATAAACAAAACTAAGGGACATACAAATTGAGGGAACACGCCTAGACTGTAATATATGAACTCTCAAACAAAAGTATGTCTCAAAACCAGCAAAGTAAACAGGGAATAATAAACTACAGTGACAAAGAGATTTGACTAGAACTAGAACACAGAAACTACTTACAAAACCCGGCAGGTAGACTCTAAACAAGGAGGCATAGAATGACAGATAATGTAATGACCCAGCAAAGGAATACACACAGACTGGTAGTATAAATAGGGCTTGACCGGGAACTAAATGAGAGACAGCTGTAACTAATAACGAGACCTAGAAATACGTAAACAGGATTGAGGCTGATCTAGATTCCAGTAACAATATAACTTACATCCACTAGATGGCAGCATATAACAACAAACAGTAACAAAACATGGTGAATGGGACAAGAACAGAAATATAGACTAATATTTAACTAATGTTAAACAAACCACACGAAAACACAAGGAACCACGGAGCATCGGTGAACAGTTCTGGACCAGGAGGGAACCTTACAATGGGCAATAATCATTGTCCTTTTTTATTAAAAAAAGTTGTAGCATGTACATTCAATTCCAAATGAGACACACTGTCACTGTGAATAACAATATACTGGATTATTTGATGTTAAACACTGTCACTGTGAATAACAATATACTGGATAATTTGATGTAAAACACTGTCACTGTGAATAACAATATACCGGATTATTTGATGTAAAACACTGTCACTGTGAATAACAATATACTGGATTATTTGATGTAAAACACTGTCATTGTGAATAACAATATACTGGATTATTTGATGTAAAACACTGTCACTGTGAATAACAATATATTGGATTATTTGGTGTAAAACACTGTCACTGTGAATAACAATATACTGGATTATTTGATGTAAAAACAACATCAAAGTCACTTGTCTAAAAAAGAAGTGCTAAGTGAAACAGCGAGACATGATATATATGTAATAATGACAGTGGTAAACAATATCGGTAAAACTTTATAATAACCTGAGAGAGCTGGAGGGCATACACTGGTTTTGCAGGGAAAATTATATAGTTAGTGTTAAGTCTTATTTAGCTATTGTTGTGAAAAACTCTGGTTTACACTTCCTCAAAATCACTCTCATCTGAACTCTCATATAAAGGTTCTTTGTCGTCCTCCGGTATCTCTTGGGGTCCATCCTCAAGCAGAGAAGCAGCATTCGGTCCTAAAGCCTGGCTGTACCTTGAGTTTATGACTTTGAACTTCTCCTCTACATCAGCAAGCCTTTTCTGATGAAGACACAGCAGCCCATGATGCCCCTCTTCAGTTAAACTGCCTAGAAGGAAAATGAAGAAGAGGTGTTTGACAATGCCTCAATTGAGTTAGTGTAGTTCAGCTAGACATTAACTATACTAAATTAACTACAGATAATGTAGATTCAGCCACAAGGAATCCATAATGTAATACCTGAGGCCCTCAAAACGATAGTCCAGGTCTTATAGGCTTTCCTGTTGCGAGAATAAGCACATTCTTTAAAAAAAATATAGCCGCAAGCGGCGATTTGCGGGTTCAACCCTTTTTTCTCAATAGCGACTTCAAAGTAATTTCACACAAGGTTTAACATTGTTATAAAAATATCCTACATTTTTTATGATCTATAGCTTCATTTATGTAATTCAACATGCAGTTATTATATATTTAAAGTGCCCCCTAGTGGTCAATATGACTGAGACTTGCAGGGCGTGGTTCAGTTACTTATGAGGACATATCCTGAGAGATTTGTCATGATTGGAGAATGAATAAGGGATTAATAGTAAAATTTATATAATGCCACTCACCTATCTTGCACTTGTAGTGCCCCCTAGTAGTGTATGTATATGAAATTGTCTGGGTATATCTGGGGTACTTATCTGTAAATATCCTGTGAGTTTTGTGATAATTGGCCCAACGTTTGCTGATTTGTGTTCATTAATGTCCAGAGCCACGCCCCTTTTGAAGTTCATTGGTCAATAACTTGAAAAGTAATTGAGACGGACATGTTTTATTCAAAGTTTAATAAGTTTAATCAATGATGACTCACTGAAAATTTGGTGGCAATCGGAGCTACGGTGTAGAAGGAAATAAAAGCGTCCCCTAGTGGCCAATTTGAATGAGACTTGCAGGGTGTGGTTCAGTTACCTATGAGGACATATCCTGAGAGATTTGTCATGATTGGAGAATTAATATGCGATTAATAGTACAATTTGTGTGTTGCTACTCACCTATCTTGTACTTGTAGCCGGCTTCAACCGCTGTAAAGTGAGGAGACGCGGGAGGAACATCATTGGGCAGAGGGCCACTGTCACAGTGCCAGGTCAGAGGGGTGCCAATATCACCTTGTGCTGCCATCTCCAATGATGCAGTCCTTTGCCACATACCAACCATTAGCCCATACAATACAGAACGCCTCATCACATTTCTTTAGTCATTGAAAGAAATACTGATTCCACCTGAAGAGAAAGGGCTGTTGAGGCCTGGCATGATTCTGTATGTCATAACTTGAGACAATGTGGCTTTCCATCACTCTCGCCTTGTGAATGAATGGTTTGCAGCACAGCCAAACCATGGCTTATGATGCAATTCCTTCCTGCATACTCCCCTTTTCTGAACCCAATCGAGGAGTTCTTCTCTGCTTGGAGGTGAAAGGTGTATGATCAGGAGTTCTTCTCTGCTTGGAGGTGTAAGGTGTATGATCACCAGCCATATGAGCAGATGAGTTCTTCTTTGCTTGGAGGTGGAAGGTGTATGATCAGGAGTTCTTCTCTGCTTGGAGGTGGAAGGTGTATGATCACCAGCCATATGAGCAGATGAGTTCTTCTCTGCTTGGAGGTGGAAGGTGTATGATCAAGAGTTCTTCTTTGCTTGGAGGTGGAAGGTGTATGAACAGGAGTTCTTTGCTTGGAGGTGGAAGGTGTATGATCATGAGTTCTTCTCTGGTTGGAGGTGGAAGGTGTATGATCAGGAGTTCTTTGCTTGGAGGTGGAAGGTGTATGATCAGGAGTTCTTCTCTGCTTGGAGGTGGAAGGTGTATGATCAGGAGTTCTTCTCTGCTTGGAGGTGGAAGGTGTAT
>JACXGM010039779.1:0-10493 GCA_016801145.1 Umbra pygmaea
GAAAAATAGTCTAAAGTAAAAAAAGACAAGCTTTTTTCTTTAATATATATTTTAGAACTGAATTCAATTTTGAATTTTAAAATAAACTTAACTGTGTTTGTATTGTATTTGAATGTTGTTGTAACCAAATTTGTAAATAGTTTAAAATATTTTTCATTAGATAGACATCTAGAACATAAGCCTAGCCTAGGATATAGCCCGTATATGCAGCCCTGGGACAGTAGTATGAGTGCGTAGGATGCCCAGCGGACCTCTGTATAAAACTCTGCTCACCCGCCGGAAGACCGCTCATTCGCCAACACTCCCACTGGCGGACCGCCCGTTAAACGATGAGCAAAAAGCTAGCGGACCATCAGCTGTAACCGCCGGTGGTCCGCCAGCTCCATGTTTGCTGGGTAGGATCTCCCCTCATCTGGCAGTCCAGGTCCTAATTATGCTCTAATTGAAGGGAAAGACCAAAAACCAGCATACACTAGGCCCTCCATGGAAGGGTTTGAGGACCACTGGTATAAGACATTCCATTTAATTATAAATACCAGGGGTTATTTGATTTAAAATGGTGTAAACTTAATTGGGCACAACCAAGATGAGTTATACAAATAAAACTGTCAAATATAAAACAGTCAACAACAAGGTCCAAAAACAAACTCATTATTAACTAAATCATATTTTAATTACCTATTAAATAAAATGTATTTTTTAAAGTTGAAGTCACGTTTTTGTCAATGTGATTACATTTGTGAGATCCATTAATCACATCCCAGCCGGCACATGACCGACCTTCAACGTTGAAATAATGTCAGTTGTTTATAAGGTTTAATGCTAAATGGTTGAAAAAGTTTAACAAAAACACTTTTTAATCAACGTTGAAGTATTTCCAAGATCTGTACGTTTAAATAACTTGTGATTTGCGTTTTACAGATTGGGTTTGTGTCAAAAGAATCCCATGTTTGGACACCCTGATTTCTGGGCAATAGTTAAAAAAAGTTGAACATAATATATCCCATAAATACATGTATGAATAAAATGTTGGTTAATTAGTATGATTTGTTTTTAAAAAAAAATCCAATTCAAAATGTTGTTTTAGTCTGTATGGTTGACTTCTAAATTGCAATGCATTTTTTAAAAACTTTTATCTAACCAAGTGAGCAGGTTGAGAACAGTTTCTCATTTGAATCGGGTGACCTGGCAAAGATAAAAAAGGCAGAGTTGCAGAAACAAAGTTACACATGAATTGCACAACAATAAAGTAAAGGAAAAAAAAGAATAAAAAGAGGAATACAGTGTGCAGACCTTAAGAATTAAGAATTTGTACAGGTAGTGTAACAAATGTCAGCATATAGAGGTAGATAATTGGTAAGTAAAGTGGCGTGGCATTATACTATACAGTTGGTGGAAAGATAGGGTCCACCCTTCAGGGAGGTAGATTTATTAGAATACAAAATGGCAGTGCAGAAATAACACAAAAGTAGAGGCATAATTACCAAGGCTGTGGGAAAGGGAGTGTGCAAAACATACAAAAACAGCTATGTGGGTGGATGTGCAAAATGCATTAACGGGCAAAGAGAGCGGGTGGAGTCAACATGTACATTGTTGTGACCATAGATTGGATAGTAGTAATTTAAAAGTAGTTAGAGGGACAATGGATTTGAGCTTCAATGATTTTTACAATTCGTTCCAATCGTTAGCAGCGGAGAACTGGAAGGAGAGGCGGCCAAAGGAGGTGCAGGCTTTTGTGGCAGAGAGATATACCTGCTTGAACGCAGATTAATAGAGGGTGATGCTCTGGAGATTAATGATCTTAGGTGTGGTGTGGTTTTGCCCAGTAGACTTGTAAATAAGTTGATACCAGTGTGTTTGTCTCTGGGTGTTCAGTGAAGGCCATCCGAATAGTGTACAAAGGTTGCAGTGATGGATGATATATGGACCATTGGTGACAAAAACGTATGGCGCTGTGGTATACAACATCTAATTTCCTAATGAGAGAGTTTGATGCAGATCTGTAAACTACATCACAGAAGTCTAGTATTGGGACAATGGTTTTTTTCACAAGGGCAAGTTTGGCAGGAAGAGTGAAGGAGGCTTTATTACAGAATAGGAAGTTATTTCTGGATTTAATTTTGGAGTGGAGCTGGTTGATGTGGGTCTGGAAGGAGAGTGAAGAGTCTAACCAGAACCCTGGTATTTGTAGTTGTCTATGTATTCCAATACAGACCCATCAATGGTGGTCGTGATGCCTGTTGGGCAGGCAGGTGCAGAGTGTGTATGTGTTTGCCCACTGACAAAGAAATGATCAGTCTATAATTTTAATGGTAGGTTTATTTGAACAGTGAAAGACAGAAAACAACATGAAAGTCCAGAAAATGCATTTTAAACAAGTTATTAATTGATTTGCATTACAATGAGTAAAATAAGTATTTGATCCCCTCTTAAATCAGCAAGCTTTCTGGTTCCCAGGTGTCCTTTATACAGAAAAAGAGCTGAGACTAGGAGCACCCACCCATTGAAGAGAGTGCTCCTAATGTCAGCTTGTTACCTGTATAAAGGACACCTGTCCAAAGAGCTGTCCAAGTAGGTCAGGGACAAGATAGTAGACGTACACAAGGCTGGAATGGGCTACAAAACCATCGCCAAGCAGCTTGGTAAGAAGGTGACAACAGCTTGTGCGATTATTCGCAAATGGAAGAAACACAAAATAACATCTCCCTCAGTCTGGGGCTCCATGCAAGATCTCACCTCATGGAGTTGTAATAATCATGAGAATGGTGAGGAATCAGCCCAGAACTACATGGGGGGATCTTGTCAATGATTTCAAGGCAACTGGGACCAAAGTCACTAAGAAAACAATTGGTAACACATTACGCCGTGAAGGACTCAAATCCAGAAAAGAACTGGGTGAAAGTGTTGTGGTCAGATGAGATCAAAATCGAGCTCTTTGGCATCAACTCAACTTGCCGTGTTTGGAGGAAGAGGAATGCTGCCTATGACCCCAAGAACACCATCTCCACCGTCAAACATGGAGGTGGAAATATTATGCTTTGGGGGTGTTTTTCTGCTAAGGGGACAAGAGAACTTCACCGCATCAAAGGGACGATGGACGGGGCCATGCACAGTCAAGTCTTGCGTAAGAACCTCCTTCCCTCAGCCAGGGCATTGAAAATGGGTCATGGATGGGTATTCCAGCATGACAATGAAACAAAACACATGGTCAAGGCAACAAAGTAGTGGCTCAAGAAGAAGCACATTAAGCTCCTGCAGTCTCCAGATCTTAATCCCACAGGAAATCTGTGGAGGGAGCTGAAGGTTTGAGTTGCCAAACGTCAGCCTCGAAACCTTGATGACTTGAAGAGGATCTGGAACGAGGAGATGTGTGCAAACCCGGTGACCAACTAAAAGAGACGTCTGACCTCTGTGATTGCCAACAAGGATTTTGCCACTAAATAATATTTAACAAACTATAAGTCATGGTTTGCAAAGGGGTCAAATATTTATTTCACTCATTGTAATGCAAATCAATTAAGAACTAATTTTAAATGCGTTTATCTGGATTTGTTTGTTATTCTGTCTCTCACTGTTCAAATGAACCTACCATTAAAATTATAGACTGATCATTTCTTTTACAGTGTGCAAACGTACTGTAATAAATACCCTTCGAACGAACGTAGTAGTCGCCTAGGCCACTGGACTGGAGGGTATGTTAGTATCTGCTGCCACCACCTTTTCTTAAACGCTTTAGGTCCGGTGACAGAGAAGACCACACACCGTTCTTAGAAAAATACAAAAATGCTTTATTCACAGTAATTCATAGGACAATGGGTCAGACAGGCAACAGTTCGCTCTACCAAGATGGGAATCCCATAGTTACACAAAATGGAGACCCTGTTCGCTAGCCGTGTACACCCTGTGGATTGCACACAACACTACACAGCAAATTTCACTGCAACCCGGCACTCAATACTTTTAGGTCACTCCACTGCACACAGTACACTCTCACACGTTTTAGTGACAAGGTTTCACAATCCACCCTCATGTAGCACACAATATGACACTGCAAACATTAAGTTATGTCTCTAGGGCACAGCAAACAGTATGACACTACAAACATTAAGTTATTTCTCTAGGGCACAGCACACAATGAGCATTTGGATATATCCAGGTCATGCAAGAAAGTAGAAATATGTATGTCATTAGTAATAAGCAATTAGGTTCCCCTCTAGTGCACACATACAGTCTCCCCTCCTAGTAAAGTTTCCCCTTTTGCTATAGGCCTACCCCACTGATTATTTATCCCTAAAACCTAAATCTAGACTCATATATATATACATACAGACATATAACATAAAAATGGGTGGATTAAAAAGAATGACCTGGCACTGCCCATGCCCGATGTTCCTCCGGCCATCTATACACCGAGGGCACCCCAGAGCCAATCCCTCTGGCACTCTTTCTCCTCGGCCTTGGTGAGTGATGCCACCGTCGCTCTCCAGGGTTGTCCGGTACCGGCCGCCTCCGCTCGCCAGGATGGTCCGGCACCTTCCGGGTCCCTGGGTCCCCTCCAGCTCTCTCACCAGCTACATGTTGTGGCTCTAGTGCCCCTGGAAAAGTAAAGGGGACAAATGGCTTAAGGCGATTGAAATGTACAACCCCCACAATTTCCGGCAATGGGCCCAAAATATCAAAAGCTATGTTCTCATAGGGCCGTGATAAAACTGAGGGATGCATAGGGGCACAGGGAAACTTCCCCTGCGTCTTACAGGATGCACAATTAACACATTCCTTACACCATTTCTTTACATCATTAAACCATCCAAGCCAATAAAACTGATCTTTTACTTTGGCCTGAAGTTTCTGGAAACCTAAATGGCTGCCTGTAGGCACATTATGTAACATCGCCAATACCTCTGGCACCATAGCCCCCGGGAGCACCACCTGTATTTTATTGGCCGCATCAGAATGTGCATGGGGGACCTGCACTAACCACTGTCCTTGTACTCAAAGTTGATCCCATACAGCTGCATACTTGGACAACTCCTTGGGTAACACACCTACTCCACCCCTTAGCTTGGATAAGCTTTACCAACTCCTCATCTAGCTGTTGCGCTTGCGTCATCCCATTTCAACCTTCCGTACTGCCCGAATCACTACCCCCAGCTCTTTTCCCTAAATATAAGGGCAATTATAACGCATATGGCGGTTGCAGCCGCATTCCCAGCAGACCTCCCCCTGTCACGTAACCCTGATCAACATGTGCTCCCCGCTGGCCCCATCCACTCAGGTCAGGATTACGTCCCGGTTTGTCTTGAGCATTACCAATAGCAAGGGAGAGCGTCTGCACGGTGCCCTGTAGGACCTTAACCTCCTACCCTAACCTCTCAACTATCCCGAGCAGACTCTCCATTATTTTATTATTAGCCGCAGTTTCCACTACCCCACACACCTTCGTATCTGGGACCAACAGAGTTCTCTCCAAACTCCTAATAAGCTCTAATTCTACCGCAGTATTAATAGAGTGTTCTAAAGTCGGCAGCTTGACACTGTGGAGGTTAATTCGTACTTCACTGCCCACATGCTCTATAAAATGGTCTCGTGCAAACAGATCACGGGTGGTACTATCCGCAGATGGATATGCCTTAATTATTAGTCGTCGAAGGGCATTACCAAACTCCCGGGCAGTCTCGTTATGCATACAAAGTCGTGCTAGAAAGCTTGCACGATTCCAATCATCACTATCACATGGCTCCAGGCATTTCCACAACGCTCCCTTTAATCGCACATAATTAGCTCGAAATACTACAGGGAGACCGCTATAAAGATCCCGAGCCCGGCCTGATAGTAGTGTGATTAACTAGTTTGGAGGCTGGTTGGAGACATGTAAGGGGGTGCACCTGTGACCGGCAATTGAGCTAATTGCAGACACCTGTGCCCGCTCGCTCTCTGCTGGGAGGACAGAGTGGAGAGACGAGCGGGTGTGTCTGGGAGCGGATTGCAACAGCCAGGGCTGTATTGACTTTTTGATCAGGCCCATGTTGATGTGTGTAACAGGCTGTATACGAGTCCAGAAGATTGCTGAATGGTGCACCATAGGAACTCAACCTTGGGGGAGGTGTTGGCCGTTCGCAGCTGGTAAGGGCTGCCGGTGGTGAAGACAGCTAGGAAAGGGACAAACGCTAATAGGCAGGGAAATTTGGGAGATAGGGACCGGGAAAGTAGGAGTGCCGCCTTCTACCTCCCAGTAGCAAGTGTAGCACCCAGCGTGTTGACTGGGAACTCGTTCCTGCGTCTGTCCAGCGTATCCCCGGCAGGCTGCGCTACTAAACAGCCTGGTTGTCCCAACGCCAAAGCCCAGACCCCGGGGGAGGGTCTCGCCAAGAGGGCGAGTTAAGTAATTCTTTTTAATCCACCCATTTTTATGTTATATGTCTGTATGTATATGTGAGTCTAGATTTAGCTTTTAGGGATAAATAATCAGTGGGGTAGGGGGAACTTTACTAGGAGGGGATACTGTATGTGTGCACTAGAGGGGAACCTTGTTAATTGCTAATTACTAATGACATACATATTTCTACTTTCTTGCATGACCTGGATATATCCAAATGCTCATTGTGTGCTGTGCCCTAGAGAAATAACTTAATGTTTGTAGTGTCATTGTGTGCTACCTGAGGCGGGGTTGTTAAACCTTGTCACTAAAACGTGAGAGTGTACTGTGTGCAGTGGAGTGACCTAAAAGTATTGAGTGCCGGGTTGCAGTGATATTTGCTGTGTAGTGTTGTGTGCAATCCACAGGGTGTACACGGCTAGCGAACAGGGTCTCCATTTTGTGTAACTATAGGATTCCCATCTTGGTAGAGCGAACTCTTGCCTGTCTGACCCATTGTCCTATAAATTACTGTGAATAAAGCATCTTTGTACTATTCTAAGAATGGTGTGTGGTGTTTTCTGTCACCAGATCTAAACCGGTTAACAAAAGGTGGTGGCAGCAGATACTAAGCTACCCTCCAGTCCAGTGGCCTAGACAACGTTGCCGTGCTTGTATCACTCCCTTACCCCTTCTACCAGTTTCTATGGCCACTTGGTCAGTGCGAATGCAAATAGCAAAACCGGTTTTGTTGTATAGTAGTTAGTAGAACTGTTTAGAAGTGGACTGTTCCTATAACTACGTTCCTGTAACTACTTGGTCAGAAAGCGACATATTATACCAGCAATACAAACTCAGATTTTCCTTATAAATAATAGCGCTCGTAATTCATTACAATAATTACTGTTAATTCATTGCATAGATAGGTAGTCGGTCCATGTTCATGTGTTGTTAAAAAGAGTCTATTGTTGGATAAAACAGACTAGTGAATGTAATCCTGTCACATGAGACAGTGACAATATATTCAATCAAACTGTGTGTACAACATAATTATTACTGTTTTAATAAAAAGTTATTAAAACCTGTTAAATTGTTTTTTGCTATCACACACTCCTATTGTTTCTTTACACACAATACAATTGCATTTGGTTACAATTGACTCGCTTTATAATGAATTAACAATGATTATTTTAATGCATTAAAACGACCGCTATTATTTTGAAAAACAACAATTAGAGTTCGCAATGCTGGCATAGCAGTGTTGCCAGGCAAACGGTCCCTGCATATAGCGTTGGCCGGTTCTGAGCACGTGCTGAGGTCCTGCTTTTTGGGCTTTCTCATGCTTCTGTATTTTCTGATTTAGTAAAATGTATAGCCCCAACTTTTGCTCCATCTTTTGATGTCAACAACGTGCACACGTGCAGGCCAAAGTTTCTTTTATTTATTTTCTTTTTTGTGTGATTTTTCAAAAATGATCTCCCCCCCAATTCCCTCTTATCCTGCCTTGTCTGCACCTCCACAACTCCTTGGACAGATCTGTGGGATTTCAAGGGGCGTGCACATGGTTCATCCAACCACATGTCGCCCAGCCGCCAATACTTTTCGCACTGCAAATCCAACAGGGAAGACTTTAGTCGGTTCATGCACAGGATGATGACGTTCACCAACTCTACTTACACGATTGAACACACAGGTACCCGATCTGGACACAAGGAGTTGCTGGAGAGTGACGTGGCAGGATAGATAATCTGATTTATCTAACCCAAATCCAGGGCAGCGCTATGCCAATTTGCACTGCCTCGTGCAGGAGTACCGGGGAAAGTCAGAGAATCCATGGTCAGAACCTGTGACTATCATGACATAGCCTGTTGTGCAATGTAGCAACTTAGCCCACTACGCCACACAACAACCTGAAACACTTCTTTCTATTTTAATCATGCTGTTCTCATTGACTGACTGTAGTTCAGAAGGTTCATGACTCACGTGAGGTCATAATGGGGTGTGGATCAGGCAGGTAGTGAAATTTGTGCAGAATGATAAATAAGAACAGCTCTCACCAAGTACGACTCAGGTCCCATCATTTGTACTAAAGAGGCGTTCAAAAGAACCGGATCTTTCGCAAACTGCGAAGCCTCAGCAAGGAGTGGCGCGCAAAGCCTTTTTTGAAAGGAGGTCAATGGGGAAATAACAACCAAGCATTTATAAGTACAGTTCGCTAACATCCGAACTACAGGGACTCACTTTTCACAACCCCAAACACCTCCGTATAGCTCCTGGACAGCCTTCTCACACTATGACAATTTAATAATGAACCGCGCCACTTTCTACTCTGCCGAGCACTAAATAGGATTGAAAGGAGACTGGCTGGGAGCGATCACTAATTAGACAGGTCTCTCAATCAACCCGAACAGGCAATAGCAGAACCAGGATTGGCGCACACACAACCATATTACACACACACACACACTATACTCATTACATTTAACCCTAAAATAAAACGACAGTGTATATGCACTGGACTATAACATTAAATAACTCAAATACATTTATTACAATGGAGTCCATGTCTCAGTTCATGTGTTAATGAGAGCCCTCACTGGGCTGGTCATTACATAAGTGGAGGCTAAATTCACACAAACAATGTTTATGCACATTTTGATTTGTGAAATAGCATTTAGTCACCTTTTCATTAAGTTAATAAATGTTTACCCACTCGATATTTATTTCCTGGCATTTTTCGATGCTGAAAATCTTTTAATTCTTGATCTAGATTCTAATCGCACCAACTGATTTGCCAATGTGTGGAATCATGAATGTTTACTCCTCTGTGCATACTGAAATTGCCTCGTGACACAGTTCTCCTGAGTGCGTGCGATGACAGAGATGCCACAGATGAGGTCCCAGACAAAAAGACAATTAAAAAAATGTCTAAATTATTACCTACTATATTAGCTAACTCCTGTGTCTGTTTTAGAAATATAAATACTTATCAAAAACAAAGCACACTCTTGGAAAATGTGTGGTTAAAATGGTAATGAAAATATTTGCAGATATTTAAGTCAGTTGTCTATAGCTATCTAGCTATCTATTAATCTATCTCTACAGTCAGTAGATAGATAACCAGCATAGCTCAATCAATGCAAGAACTCTAGTTACCTGCTGTACTGGTACTGTACAACTAGCTAAATGTAGCTCAAATATATAGCCTAACTATCAAACTACCTCATATATTGTATTTATGGGCGCAGATGGCTCAGTGGGTAGAGAGTCAGACTTGTAGTCAAAAGGTTGCCAGTTCGATTCCCGACTGAGCCAAATGTCGTTGTGTCCTTGGACAAGACACTTTACCCTAATTGCTCCCAGGTTGTTGCTGTAAATAAGAAATTGTTTTTAGTCAACTTACCTGGTTAAATAAAGGTTAAATAAATAAATACATTTATTTTATAAGAGAATGAAAGAAGTGCATTGAGAGACAAACCCACTGTAAGCCCTCGCTCATACCCATATAATGTGCATTTTAAACTTTACATTTGCTTTACAGAGAATAATGAGACAAACAGGGATGAAACACAAAGGTGTGACGAGCCAGGCTGCAGTACGTGAAGACACCAAGAGAGGTTAGTGCTTTGGTTTAGCAAATAATGTATTTTGTTGATAATATATTGCATCATATGGCTAAGCCATTGAATTAAGGTCCTTACTTTCAAGTCTTGATTTAAAATCTATATTGATTCTGAAGATGAGCTGATTATTGAATCAAGTGCAGGGTTTCCCGGAGAAAAGTTGGTAGTTAATGTGTTACGGAGGGGTTTGCCATCAGACCAGGGGGTGATAAATGAAAGATTGAAGCACAATGACATTCAACCACCACCAGATGCCGCTGTTCAGACGCATCACACGATTCTGTCACGGTTTGGAATCAAACTGAGAAAACAATTCATGTAATACTTTGTTGTTTGCACTCTGGCTAAATAACTTTTATTAATACTCAGGACAGATTGTATAATGTGAACTGGTCGTTTATTCCGCCATACTCATCACTCACCCAATAACATCGAATCTCGCGGGAGTTACAGGAATATCTCTCAAGGCTACGGTGTCCCTTTGGGGACATACAGTCAGGATGTTACATCTCCCT
>JACXGM010039780.1:0-10493 GCA_016801145.1 Umbra pygmaea
TTTGGGTTTGATAAATCTGATTATCTATCCTGAAATGTCGCTCTCCAGAAACTCCCTCTGTCTAGATCGGGCTCCTGTAATTTCAGTCGCGAAAGTATAGTCGGTGAATGTAATCAACCTGTGCATTATCTGACAAAAGGGTTTCATGTTGGATAAACAGTGCGAAAAGAATCGGTGGCTGGACGACATGTGGTTAGATTAACTATGTGAACGTCCCTCGCCCTTCCACAGATCTGTACAAGGAGTTGCAGAGCTGCCAACAAGTAGGAGAATATAAATGAATCATCTATTGTACTTTTGAGACATGCATCATCACAAATCGTTCTCATGAGCATATGAACTAGCTAGATCTGGGAAGAGAAAAATAGTAGACTGAAATAATACTACAATTAGCACACCTATGCAAAAGTATGGCAGATGATTCCCTTTCTAACGTATTGAAACTAGGGTTTCAACTACTTGATTTCCCCGCCCGAGGTATCTGAGAAGGCAATGGAAACTAATGGAAAGGGGGGAAATTGTCAAACTCAATGCTCTCCACAGTTGCCCAGAAGTGCTCATATAGGGACATAAATTGATGCCAAAATCATATTAATTATAATGTTCTAACAAACGACAATGTTGATTTAATACAAATGTTTCACTATGTTGTAAAAATTAAAATCCTTTACAAAAGTAAGACAGCATCACACAAATAGTAAACCTAGCAAAAAATATACTCTACCATGAGCAGTTAACAATGTGATTTCTCATCTGATTTAAGGGGAAATCCTTGTCACAGGTTAAACATCTTGTCAGTGGTCCTTGATGTTGCAGGGATGTTGGGGTCTACATAATAAAAACACAAAGAAACATAGCTTTAAGTGTTAAAATATATAAGTAAATTAATGCAAGTAGAAATGGCTCACACTTCATGAATTTACATACTTACACATTCTAAAACAATACTCCTCTGCAAAGGCCTGATGTAGATCATGGCTTGTCCAATACAGGTCCCAGGGTTGGAGAGATATTCCACCGTGTAGCCTTCATCGGGGCTTGGGATCAGGGTTAAATCACGGCTGCGTGTTGTCCCTGAAATCCTCAGTAATTCAAACCCTCCTGTGTCTTTTAACTGAGGAAAGGCATCCTCAATTTTGGCCTTAAAGTAGGATGGATCATTATCTCTGACTAGATAAGAAACACAAATAAACAAGCACACACAGGAGAAAAAAATATATTATTCTAAAACATGATGCATTGCATTGTGCCTTGGAACAAATATTAACAAAATACTGCTTAGATTGGTGTCTTTGTAACAATGTAACTATACATGACATGGTTGTATTACATGGAGCATACTATACACCATTGCATATGTTCATGTTAAGCATAGAATTACCTTGAAAAGAAATTCGTTTCTCTCCAAGTCCAGCAGCTATTAACTCGAATTTTGTAGTCTATGCTGGAACAGTCTCCACCGTATGGTCGCTCAAGCAAAAAAAGTTGTGTGTGTAGAATGTGCGACAAATTATTTTTGCTGGAGGTGCAAAAGAACGTGGTCTTGATGGAGGCCTTGTAGGCCCAGCACTGTAGGGGGCGAATAGTCTCGCCACTTCAACTTTAAAATGTGAAAATAGAAAACAAAAAATTAGAAGCAGTTTGGGCACCTAGCATTTTAGACACAAAGACAAAAACGTGTTGACGTCGCGTATGTAAACACATAAATCTGTACAGGCCGAATTAGCTATCAAAAACAGCTAAATGATTGTCTGGGTGGGATCCTGTCAAAATGTAGTCGTTATGTTAGCTAGTTGAAAATATGCTTACGTATAAATGATGGAATGTTGCCATTCCCATATAAAGCATTATCTACTTGTCACAAATTGTTAAATCTAATTTAATCAACCACACATTGATGTGCGATCTACAATGAAAAATCACGAACATTCAACTGTCTCAGCTACATAGCACAAGTTCAAGTTCATTTTAATTATATAGCCGATTACAACAGCAACTAGGCTGACCAAAGTGGGTTAAAGAAGGGTTAAATAGCTCCTCTGTTTTAGAATAGGGTATGTTCGTACCTAACTAGCTACCTACTGTACCTCCTTGCTAACCGCCGACGTTATCTAGCTACTGTACAGTACAGTATCTAACTACCTACCTTGCACAGGGGTTCTTGGGCTTGGCGTGGCCCTTTCGGCAGCTCTGGGTGATGACTGCCGCGTCAACGTCGCATCAAGGCGATTTGCAGCCTCTCTCAATATTTCTGGGATGGTTTTGTCAGAGTCAGACATCACGAAGACCAACAGCGACTACTTAGCATGTAGCACGTACTTCACCCGCCAGAAATGTTCGAGATCCTTTTTTGCTCTCTGATTCCTCTCTGATTCGGTGCAGTTCTGGTGCTGCTCATTTGGTCTGAATCTGTGAGATAACCACGCCCCATTCATTTGAATATAAGAAATGGATATTATGAAATGTGCCATTATGAAATAAGATTGTCTTGAAATTAGTAAATGTTGAATTATGAAATAAAAGTCACCTGAAATAAATATTTGTAAATTTGAAAAACGACATTGTGAAATAAAAAAGTATTCATTTATTTTTATATATATTTATATTTATATTTATTTAAATATTTATATAATTATTGTCTCATTTATTTATTTCATGACATATTTAAAAGCCATATTTATTTATTTATGTATTTATTTATTTATTTAATATTGACAAAAATGGCTTTCCATATGCTTTAGCCCAGTGTTTCAATTTTTTTTCTTCAATATTGTATCCCTTTTGAATTTCCCTTTTAAGTGAAGTACCCCCTAACCAGTGCCAAGTACTCCCTGACCAGCACAAAACATTTTTGGTAAAAAAAAAGTCTATATAAAGAGGTAAAATACAGTGCCGGCAGTGATAGATTCACTAAACAACAACCTTTTTTTACTAAAAACATTTATATGCTACATTTCAAATGTTTAGAATCAATCACTTAATTCATCGATTATTATAGTATAATTATTTTAGGAATTATACATGAAGTATTTTTTTTATTTGCATTTTTGCCAAAAATTTATGTACCCCCTGCAGTACCCCAATTTGGGAAACACTGCTGTAGCCTATTTTGCTATTTTTGTTATCGTTTGTAGAATAAGAATTCTTAAGTCTATATAATGGAAATCAACCACAGGTAACTTATTCACAGATAACCCTCTAAGCAATTGACGTTGAAAAGACATTTTATGTTGTTAATGTAGAATGTAAAAAAAGATTTGAAAACATACGGAGATCACATTTGTACTGCAATGAGAAGTAGGCTACAGTGTGGCTGTTGTACAAACTGATCGTGGAAAAAAAAAGAGTGTTTGTAATTCCATTGACATTCAAGGAATAAAGCTGTCAAACTGGTTTATCCCCATCAACATTTCAGGCAACAGTGAAAACTCTGAATGGACGCACAGCTATGCTCTAACTGATCATTCAAGAAAAGAGATATATTCCTGTCTTTTATTTCTTGCATACCCAGTAGATTGATTAAAACATAATGTGAAACTGGTTGTCTAATTTGTCAATACATAGAAATCATAAGTGGAAACATTTTCTTTCAAATGGATAGCTGCATGAACTGACAATAAATCACAGAAAGAAAATATAAAATAGTACATCTACTTGTACAACCGGTCTTTATTGGTAATTCATAATGACATTGCTTGTATTACAATTATTACAAAATGTAATCCAATGTAAATTGTTTATGTCTGTCTCAACTCGTGTCTGCTGAATGATCTTCCATAATATCGCTGCTGCATGGCTACACAATTTCTCTCATATCATGGTACTGTAAGTCTCATGTCAGGTACTGTAAGCATGGGAGAAACCTTCACATTAACAGGGCTGACATGAAATCAGGGGGATGAAATAACCATATTACATGTGTACTTGTTAAACAATTTTTTTTTGTTTAGATAAAAAAACTGTACATTGATTATTCGCAAATATACTGTCCAGTAGATGATACTCTAGGATGTGTTTTCATTGAATTGATCACTGTTTAGGTACTGTATGATTACAATTACGATATACAATTAAAATATGTCCTATGCACTGTGCATGATTTCTGCATGAAAAAGGTATTTTAAATACACAATACGCAGTTTAGACATTCAGACTTCTCTGGCACATTACATTTCACCTACTGTAACAACATATTTTTGTGTTTTTTAAAACGAAAAGACCGTTAAGACAGGAAAGACAAAGAAACCACTGGTGATTGTTTTTCTGCTGGTTCATTAGACTATTTTTATTAAAGTGATGCTTCAGAGTAATATAAACCTAGGGTAATTTGCACCTTGACCTTGAGCCAAACAACCCCCCCCGAGCTTTTTTCCCTTGTTATAACATTGTTCGAGTTGGCGCGATCAGACAAATGGCTTAGTGCAGGTGCTAATGGAACCAAGTTGGTATCTCGTAAATAACCCCACTAATAATGCCTGTAATTTTACCAAACTTTTACAGTAGTAACTTTCTAGCGGAAAATGGATACTACATTTGTGCTTTCTGTCTTCCGTGAAAGCATACAATCAATAGTTTGTTCGTTCCTACATAACGAATGATCATTGTTTTGTGCACATCCCTACCATCTTACACACTGCTGAGCTGTGTGGTACATTGATTCTTTGCAAACATAAATGACTATTCACAAAAGTGAAACGATACTATACAATTTGAATGCGTCCTCTACATAGACTGAGATAAAATAACATATGCTTTTGCAGGGACTCGAACATATGACAAACTATTACTCAAAGCAACCTTAACCGCTGCGCCACTCCGGCTGTGCATCTGGGTGAACAAAATAGTCACTAATGTTAAGAAATATAATTTAAAGGAAATACAATGTAGCCTATTTAAATTTTGTTCAATAGATTACAGTGATCAGCCTGATCTCTCAGAAATCTGTGAAACTGCCACGGAGTCTGAACTTCAGAATCCGTGGCAGTTTCACGGAATGAGACCAAAGTCTGTGGCAGTTTCACGGAAAAGTCTGCGATGGGCGCACAGTGAGACCTTGCTTTTAACTCGATCTAAGCCTTACCAAAACCCTTACCCCAACAATAACCACTCAGAAACCTTGCTGTAAATTCGATCCAAGCCTTACCTAAACCCCTAACCTAACCTTAACCCCTCAGAAACCTTGCTGTTAACCCCATGTAACAGGTATTATGTCATAATGTATTGTTTGTAACCATGGTGATAGGGAGGAAAAAAAGGATAAAAAATAATATTTGCAACATGTCTGCATCACGCTGGAATAGAAAACAAAATACATGCAAAGTTTCTGCATGGTTTTGAACTCGTAATCTTTGATATGTGAGTCGCATGTGTTTTCGCCAGCCCACCGTCCCCAACCTACCAACCTGCATTACGCTATTAACACTCTGCTACGTCATCATGCGATTCTGTGAAACTACCACGGATTTAGAAGTTGAGGATCCGTGTTTATTTCACAGAATTTTCTGCCATTCCATGAAACTGCCACAGAGTTTGAAGTTGTGTCTGTGGTAGTATCACGGATTTCTGAGAGATCATGTTTCATGATAGTACAGCTATAATTGTGTACAGATTATAATGAAACAATAAAATACCGTAACAGAATATTTTATGATTAGGTGATTATCCCTGTTTGGAGAAAGTCACTTTAAACAGACATTCTCATTTTACACAAACGTCTACAATGCTTGTAAATGTGAACACAAACACGCAGCTTTTTCATTCGCTTTCACAAAGGTGTTTCTCTCATTTTATCTAATTAGGGAAAAGACGTAAACTATTGACATAGTTTATTAAATAAATATTAAAAATTATTGACCTGCAATGGAAATGATGGTCTTCTAGATATGTAGAAATACATACTTTGTATATTTGATTTGGCTGATCAACATCTAAGAAATAGTAGATTAGCTTGATTAATGTGACATTTGGCATAGTTATTAAAAGTACTTGTATCAGTACTCGTATCGGCAAGTACCTAAAATGAAATACTCTGTACTTGTACTCGTTCCATAAACATTGGTATTGGCTTATCCCTAGACTTTACTAAACATGCTTTTGAGCTGCAGTAACTTGTTGAACAACAGGTTTTTTCGCTTGGGAATAGTTTATTGTTATCAGCATGTGGGGGGTTGGGGGTTTTGTAACACAATGACTAGCTAATTGGCCATCAGAGCATGGTTAAATGGAGATTAAAAGTGTCACCTTTCTACAATAAGAATGCACACTTTTCTCTGCCAACTTCTTCATGGTCTCAGTCTTGTCTGGTCAGCAATAAAGTGTGACAGAAAAAATATATCTTTAATTACCTACAGTATACATTTGTAAGCATAGGCCTATGTTGCTGAATTAAAATAATCTTAAATAGAGTAATACAGTCATTAAATAAAACCTAAATTCCCAGATAATGGGAGTTTATAACTTAAAGGTTTCAGTATTGTATTACCACTTAAAAACATTGTTCGTTACCCATTTTTGTCCCGCAGAGTAAAACGGTAATTGATATACTGTGTTACAATTTTTAACAAAGGATTCAGGGACGCATTCTGTTTGGAGAATGTAGACACAGTAGTCTATGATATTTATTTCCTTTCCTAAAGCCGTTTTAAAACAATTAAGGCATTATTTAAATTTCGAAAGGTTTTCTACTCTGTATAATAATACAATTACTTTGATTTAATATCAGTCTATGTGCCCAAAAAACGTATCTCTAGGAAGCATTAGAACTGCAATCTCCCAGTGATGAGTAGACCATTTATTGGAAACTAAATGCACTAATTGTTGACGCAGTATGAAAAGCACCATTTTAGTGTGTGACATCTGTATGTGTTCTTTTGTATATTGTTGCATACTTTTGTGTTCTTCGTAGTTTTTGGGGTATTTTTGTGTTCTTTCAATGATTCTGCTGATTAGTTGGACCTGTTAAGAGTACTATTTGTAAAATGTTGAGCCAATGAGCTCAGATTAGTTTTTCAGTGATCAGCTTTTGAAAGCTGTGAAATCTATATTTCTTTATATTTAAAGATATATACAGTAAAGGCAATTTATATTGGACAATGATTATGAGTTACATTGAATAATATGCTGTTGTGAGGTTGTGACATTGTGATTTTTAGTTTAATCTTATTATTATGATTTATTTTACCAAATTTTCTTCCCATCCCATTTCCAACTAACCCTGCTTTGTGGGCAGCTCTGCAACTCCTCAGACAGATCTATGGAATGACTTGGGGCGCACACATGGTTCATCCAAACACATGTTGCCAAGCCGCTAATTGTCTTTGCGCTGCTCATCCAACACTGAAGCCTTTAGTCAGATTATGCACAAGATGACTATGTTTACCAACTATAATTCTGTGATTTAATTGACAGCCGCCCGATCTGGACACAAGGAGTTGCTGGAGAGTGTTGTGGCAGGATAGATAATCATATTCATCTAACCTAAATCCCGTTCAGTGCTATGCCAATTTGCGCTGCCTTGTGCAGGAGGTCCGGGGAAAGTCAAAGTACCCATAGTCAGGCTCAAACCACTGACTATCATGATGTAGACTGTCCTGCAATGCATTGCCCAGAACAACACGCAAACCCCTAACCTTATTATGATTTTGCGTTACTTTTCCCCAACATGTTTCTTTTTGTATTTTTCTCTGGCTCAAACAATATGATATAACACTTTGGAGCAAATATAGAGAACAGTAGCCCAAAACTAGAGGCCAAAATTGCAAAGATCTCCACAGCTACAGTAAACTTCCCAGGAGAGCTGACATAAGCTGGGATAAAGGCAATCCAGACAACACAGAATATCAGCATGCTGAATGTAATAAACTTGGCCTCATTGAAGTTATCAGGCAACTTCCGAGCTAGAAAAGCCAGCACAAAGCACAAGAGAGCCAGGAGTCCTATGTATCCTAACACAGCCCAGAAACCAATAGCTGAACCCAAATCACACTCTAAAAGTATATTTTCTGTGGTGTAGGTTGTGTTTCGGAAGGGGAATGGAGGTGCAAGTGTTAACCACAGCACAGATATTATCACCTGCAATATGGTACAAAGGAACACAGTAAATCTCTGAAAGGAAATGGAGAATTGTGGTATTGTGTTCCCTGGCATTTTGGCTTTGAAAGCAAACACCACTGCTATGGTCTTCGCCAGGACACAGGACATACATAGTGCAAAGGCTATACCAAACACTGTGTGGCGCAGCATACAAGACCACACTGAGGGCTGGCCAATGAAATTAAGAGAACACAGAAAACATAGAGTCAAGGAAAAGAGCAGCAGGAAGCTCAGCCCTGAGTTACTGGCTCTGACTATGGGTGTGTCTCGGTACCAAAAGAAGACCAATGAGACTGCTGTGGTTAAAGATGCTCCACCCAATGATATTGCAGCCAGGAGAATTCCCATGGTTTCATTGAATGAGAGAAACTCCAACAACTTTGGGACACATTGACTTTTGTCTTCATTCGACCAGTATTCCAAAGGACACCGTATACATTCAGCTAAATCTACAATGAAAATAACTCATGTTACAATCAATAATCATTTTGTTAGGATACATATATATTATTATGAATATTACATCATAATTATAAATAGAAACATTATGCTTTATGTGTTTCTTCATTGTAATGTAATATATATACACTGAACAAAAATATAAACGCAACACTTTTGTTTTTGCCCCCATTTATCATTAGCTGAAGTAAAAAATCAAAGACTTTTTCTACAACTTTGGCCAGAAGGGACCTTTGTACGGCGTTTTTATGAGGCACGCAAACCTAGGGGAAATACAGGGTCAGTAAAGTTGCTGACTAACTCAAAGAACATGCCTGTGCTTGAGGCTGGGGTACCTGCTGCAGAGTCGATACAAAACATGATTTATGTCTATTAGAGTTATATCATATAACACGCGTGGGTTGCGCTTAGGACAGAGTGCTGAGGATAAAGCGTGACGCATTGTTATTGACAAACTCCTGGAGAACGCTGATATTTTGTGTATACAGGAGACTTTTTTAGCCAAACAAGATCTAGATCAACTTAATTCTGTGCATAATGAATTCCATGGAGCTGGGGAGTCCACAACAGATCTAAGCACAGAAATATTGCGTGGCAGAATACCTGGGGGGGGGTGGCCATTCACACCGAAATATGATCCATTGATTAGTGTGATTGGGCTAGGGGTGGACTGGTGCATAGCAATTAAAGTTTTATATGATAATATTGTTTTTATCATTTTAAATGTCTATACTCCTTATGAATGTTATCGAAATGAGGATGAATGTCTTAACAGACTTGCTTTTATATCTTCATTTGTTAAAGAAAGTGCATATACATGTATATTTGTCATGGGTGATATGAATGCTGATATTTCAGATAATAACTCCCTGTTTGGTCAACACCTAATTCAGTTTTGTCAGGATAGTAAGCTAATTCTTTCTAGTAAACTGCTGCTTCCAGCAGAAGTTATACACATATTTGTGAAGCATGGCAGACAACATCTTGGCTGGACCACTGCATAGGTACAGCAGATGCTCATGATTGTCTAGAGAATATTGAGATTATGTATAGTCTGGCCACAACAGATCACATACCTGTCGCTATGACATTAAATGTTGAAAGTGTACCTGAGTTGACCAGTTATGATAACCACAAGCAAAATAGAAAATTAGACTGGACACAGTGTTCAGAAGATGATTTATGGCAGTATAACATGCTGACTGAAAATAGTCTATGGAATATGGACATATCAATTGATGCTATTCTGTGTGATAATAATAATTGTATGAACCAAGATCATAAGACTGACCTGTGTATAATGTATGATAAAATTGTGAATTGCTTAGATGATAGCAGTAAATTATTCTATAAAAAGAGTACTAAACAACATAACCTCAGGCCAGGTTGGAATGAATATGTATTAGAACTCCATACAGAGGCAAGAAAAGCCTTTAAAAAGTTGGGTCTTATCAGGAAAGGCATGGCCCAGAGTGCAAACATAAAAAATATGCAAATGCTAGATTTAAATACGCTGTAATAATTCGTTCAGCTTATATAGCACTTTTCAAGAACCCAAAGCGCTTTACACAGTGAGGGGGAAAGCCCACCTCAACCACCACCAATGTGTAGCACCCACCTGGGTGATGCACGGCAGCCATTTTGCGCCAGAACGCTCACCACACATCAGCTATCAGGTGGAGAGATGAGTAGATATATATGCCAATTAGGAAGGAGGGGGATTATTAGGTGGCCATGATTGAGATGAGGCCTGGTTGGGAATTTGGCCATGACACCGGGGTTAACACCCCTACTCTTACGATAAGTGCCATGGGATATTTAATGACCACAGAGAGTCAGGACACCCATTTAACGTCCCATCCGAAAGACGGCACTCTAAGCAGGGCAGATGTCCCCATCACCACCCTGGGGCATTGGGATTGATCTTTAGACCAGAGGGAAGA
>JACXGM010039781.1:0-10492 GCA_016801145.1 Umbra pygmaea
CCTGTGTGGTTGCGCCTGACGCTGGTACTGACCTGTGTGGTTGCGCCTGACGCTGGTACTGACCTGTGTGGTTGCGCCTGACGCTGGTACTGACCTGTGTGGTTGCGCCTGACGCTGGTACTGACCTGTGTGTTTTCCTGTAGGTTCCCCTCCAGAGCAGGAGGCAGTGAGGTGTGTGCTGGTCCCATCTGGAGAGGACCAGAGAGACTCTGCGTCCCCCCACAGCACTGCTGATTCCCCCATGTCCCTGTCCAGTCCTCACCAGCACTCCTCAGCCTCCTCTGTGTCCTCGCTGTCCGGCTCCGACAACGTAAACACACGCACATAAACACAAAAAAGCACACATTGCAAAAAAAGTGATGTACTCTGTTAATACAATTGTGTGCGTTGAGTGACAGCTGACTGTGTCATGCCCTTTGCGTCGTCTTCCAGGACTCTGATTCAACACCATGCCCAGGCCCCCCCCCCACAATGGCCCCGTTCCACCCACAGCCTCTGGGCATGCTGGCACCGGGCATGGCTTTACGCAAGCAGCAATGCCTCGCTCCGTCCCACCTCCTGGTATCACCTGGCTCACAGGTGTGGATGCTGAAGTCTCCTCTGAATATTATTATATTATTAATGACTATAATATTATTATATATGTATAATATAACCATGCTACTTTTTAGATGGCACTTTTGATCTGTCTTAGTTTTCCTCCTGTCTTGTTACAAATCCATTTAGAAATATTAACATTTGTTTCTATAAAGTACAGTAATCTACCCTCATCTATGTTTTAGTAGTTCCATCCAGTAACAGGAACTGTCAATAGGTAATTTAAGCAGGTCAGTGATTAGCTGTGTAATAACTGAACTCTTTCTCTGCAGACGTGCATGTCTCTGCCCAGTAGCCTGACGATACACCCGTTACCTGGCAGACAGGTGGGTTTAGAAGGGCACCCCCTACCCCCCTTCTTCCACATGCCCCCCCCTAGCCACCACCCTGCCCACCATCACCCTCATGTCCACGTCCCCTCCAGCCCAGAGCCTCTGTCCAGCCCCCATCCGGCAAGCCACACACACAAGGTAGGCGCCGGGCATAACCAGGTCAACACTCTGCCAGGAGAAACCTTTTCTCTGCCTCTTTCCGGCAGCTCTTTTCTTCCATCAGTCTTTGTCTCTCTCTATTGCTTTTCTTTTTTCTCTTCTTTCGCGTGGTCCACAGAGATTGTGGCTAGAGTGGAACATCTTTAAGGGAAAGTATGGGATGTTTTGTGGGGTCGGTTGAGCGATGGGTCAGGGAAGCTGGTCAGGGTCGTGTTTAGCGTGGATCAGGTGTGTAATGCCGTAGACATTTTTAGTGTCCCCTGGAGCTATATTACAATGGCTGCAAACGGCTCTTCACTGTGTTGAAATAATCTCATAATAAAATGTGTCGACTTCTTCTCTTTCTGCTGTCGGATAGTCATTTCTATAATGATTCTCCAATATACTTAACGTTAAATATCCTTGTCCACTATGCCAGCTGTGTGAGAACAGCACTCTAATTCCCTACCAGTAGGTGACTAATTAGTCATTGTCAGCCACCTGTATACGAACTAGCTAGTAAAAAATGTCTATGCATGCAGGTAGCAGCAAATATAACAGACTGCTCCAAGCATCAAAGGTGTGTGAGTACTATAAAGACAAAAGCAATGACTGCTACACAATGTGGATTGTGTAAATGTGGATTGTGTAAATGTGGATTGGCTTTTCACAACACCACTTGACTGTGCTTGATCAGCTAAAACGAACGCATCCTGGAGTCTTTGATGATGAGCTGCTGGATGGAAGGCAGTACTTGATCTGTTGACATTAGCTCATGACATTAAGGCTAGCTACCTCGTTATGGTGAATGAGCTGTTGATTATTGAATTGCATACACAAGTCTGGTTGGTTATGGTTGCCTCTGTTGCAAACGTTACTCTCTTAAATCTATGCACTTCAACAGCAATTGAAGGAGCTGTCTTCAGTTGGAAAATGTCATAGTAAAACAAAGTTTATATACATCAAACAAATGTTCAGCTAGACTACGTTTCTTATGTATACACCGCTTTCCAAATTATTATGCAAATTGGAATTAAGTGTCATAAACATTTAATATTTAGTTTTTCAACCAAAGTCATGGATGGCATTGTGTCTCCAGGCTCTTTGGGTCACTGAAAACAATCTCAGACACCTGTGATAATTAGTTTGCCAGGTAAGCCCAATTAAAGGAAAACTACTTAAGAAGGATGTTCCACATTATTAAGCAGGCCACAGGTTTCAAGCAATATGGGAAAGAAAAAGGATATCTGCTGCGGAAAAGCATCAAATAGTCTTGGACAAGGTATGAAAATATTAGATATTTCACGATTTAAGCGTGATCTTCGTACTGTGAAGAGATTTCTGGCTGATTCGGAGCCCAGAAGGATTCGTGCAGATAAAGGCATAATAAGGAAGGTTACTGCCAGACAAATTAATCAGATTAAGAGAGCAGCTGCTAAAATTGCAAAGCAGAAAACAGGTATTTGAAGCTGCTGGTGCCTCTGGAGTCCTGCAAACCTCAAGGTGTAGGATCCTCCAGAGGCTTGCAGTTGTGCATAAACCTACTATTCAGGCTAACCAATGCTCACAAGTAGAAACGGTTGCAGTGGGCCCAGAAATACATTAAGACAATTTTTCAAACACCCTTGTTTACTGATGAGTGCCGTGCAACCCTGGATAGTCAAGATGGATGGAGTAGTGTATGGTTGGTGGATGGCCACCATGACCTAATAAGGCTGCAACGTCAGCAAGGAGGTGGCGGAGTCATGTTTTGGGCCAAAATCATGGGGAGTGAGCTGTTAGGCCCCTTTAGGGTCCCTGAAGTTTTGAAAATGACCTCTGCAAAGTAGTTTCTGACAACTTTCTTGCATTGTACAAAAACAAGAATCGTGCCTTCTGTAGCAAAATCATTTTCATGCATGACAATGCACCATCTCATGCTGCAATGAATACCTCTGTGTCATTGGCTGCTATGGGCATAAAAGGAGAGAAACTCATGGTGTGGCCCCCATCCTCCCCTCAGCTCGACCCTATTGAGAACCTTTGGAGCATTCTCAAGCAAAAGATCTATGAGGGTAGGAAGCAGTTTGCATCAAAACAGCAGCTCTGGGAGGATATTCTGACACCCTGCAAAGAAATCCAAGCAGAAACTCTCCATAAACTCACAAGTTCAATGGATGCAAGAATTATGACAGTGATCTCAAAGAAGAGGTCTTATGTTAACATGTAACTTGCCCTGTTAAGATGTGTTTGATTGAAATCGCTTTTGATTTCAGTAAATATGACCTCCTAATGCTGCAAATTCAACAAATGCCCATTGTCAGTTCTGTACAACCTATAAAATGTTTTGAAAGTCTGTTGTGCATAATAATTTGGAAAAGTGCCTGTTGAGTTTTTTTTTAAACAGTTTTCATTGGGGAAATTCGACTTGTACCCTAACGGTTGATGACTTGAAAATTATACTGTTTGTCATATGCATCCACTATTTAGGTACATCAGTGTAAAATATAATTTGCATAATAATTTGGAACGCGGTGTAATATCTACAAGAGAAACTGATCCAGACTGACCCCTGAGCAGGTCATTATGATTGGTGATTATTAATGTTAAAACTTTTAAATGTGCGTGAACAAAACCTGTCTTTTTACACTTCCATTTTATCCTTCCTGGTGATGTTATGTAAGCTATGTTAAGTTAAGTTTGTGCAATTTTAGTACTACTTATTACGACAGATAAAAATTCTGAGATTTTTAATACAATGCTTTTGTTTTGATTATTCAAATAATATGATTATTCATTTTATGTACGGTATATAGCTGCAGCCCTAGAGGCCCTTAGCTTGGGTCTTGTGATGTTTCTATGCCTCTACTCTGTTTCACTTTCTCTCTGATTATACAGTCCTGCTAATAAGTTTACATACCCTGGCAGAATTTGTAAGATATGTACCATTCGTTAGCAACATGAGTGATCAGGTAAAAAAAAACACAGGCTTGTGCAAAGTCGGTGAAGCCATATTCAGGCTCGAACCGCTGACAATCGTGATGTTTATTTGGGATTTAAATTAAAATAAGGCATCGCATAATAGCAATATCATTAAACAAAACGGAGCAATAAAGACAATATTCATGGTTCCTGTTCAAAGGTTTGCTTACCCTTAATAGTGTATTGCCCCCTTTAGCATCAATTACTGCTTGTAGTCTTTTGTGATAGTTGTGGATGAGGCCCTTTATTTTCTGAATGCTGCATTCATCTTTCAGTCAGTTTTGACTAAATCACAACATCAGAGATCCACCTCCATGCTTCGCAGTAGGGATGGTGTCCTTTTCGTCGTAGGATTTGTTGAGTCTCCTCCAAACACAGATTTTATGGTTGTGAATAAAGTACATTTTTGGTCTTATCACTTCAAAAGACTTTGTTCCAGCAGTTTTAAGGCTTTTCTAAGGTGCTGTTTGGCATATTTTAAGTGGCCTGTTTTTTGGTGTTTGTGCAGTAACATATTTTCTTCTGCTAACCCGACTGTACTTTGTTCAAGTACCTCCTTATTGCGCATCTTGACACAGCCATACTACTTTTTTTGCAGAAAAGCCACTATTTCAGCTGAAGTTGCATGTGGGTTTTTTCTTTGCACTCCAACCAATTGTCCTGGCAGTTGTGGCTGAAGTCTTCATTGGTCTACATGATCATGACTTGGTATCAACAGAACCCCTAATTTTCCACTTCTTTATCAGATTTTGAAGAGTACTGATTGGCATTTCCACATTTTTGGATATCTTTTTATATTCTTTTCATGATTTATGAACTACCTTTTCTCGCAGGTCCTTTAACAGTTCATTTGCTTTTCCCATGTCTCAGTATCCAGCAGAGTTAGTGCAGGATGAAATGTGCAGGGGTTTCTCGAGCTACGAAACTCATTGACTATTTATACACAGACATTTTTTACAATCAAACTAGTCACAGGTGTGGGAACTTAAACTTAATCGCCATTATAAAACGGGTTCTGTGATATCTGCAATTTGATTAGCTAAAATTGCATTTACTCCAGTGCTGTAGTATGTAATGAAAAAGTAATCATTAGACAAGCGGACTCTTAAAGATTGCCTCGAGAAAATTACAGGCCACCGGACTCCACACCCAGGATCAAATTAGCAAAAGTGAGGAGGCCTAATCATGTTCGCTGTGTTATTACCGTTGTTGCCGTGTACACCTGAAGAGAAGGCTGTGTTTTTCAGAGCACAAAGTGTTCATGTTATCCGGAGTGCACTTGCTCTTTTGTCGTTTTAGTCCAATTAATTAATTTGTTACAATGTTTTATGACAGGGGTGTCAAACCGGTTCCACAGAGGGCCTAGTGTATGCTGGTTTTTGGTCTTTCAATTAGAGCCCAATTAAGACATAGACTGCCAGGTGAGGCGAGATCCTAACCAATTAGTGACATTCAATCATTCAGGTACAAGGTAAATGTGAAAACCTGCAGACACTAGGTCCTTTGTGGATCTGGTTTGACACCCCTGTTTTATGACTGATAGCTTTTGAAGTTGAACCTGTTAATCTTCGTCTTAGATATCGAGACTGATAAGTTGTTGGTCTGAGTGAAACGCTCTTGCTTCAATCCAATTAATTCTGCGCAAATGCAAAACTGTGAAATGTAGTAAATGCTATTTGCACAATTGATGTGGCCTATATGTTAAACGATTTCTCCTGTTTACAAGTGAAACCGAGAGTTTGAGAACTAAATTATCCAGCTGTAATGCATATTGCAACATTTTCGGTTAATATTGTGATTTGTGAAAATAAGTTGTGAATTTGTTTATTGAGCAGTCAGGATCGTTTTAAACTATAAACAATATGTGAGTGATGGAATGTCATAAATCAACTGAAGTGCACTAATGGTTCAATAATGCATAGAATGCATACTTTATAGACGCTTTCCCTGCATTCAAAAATGCAGTTTTTGATCCCCAGTTCAATTATAAGCATCAACTATGCTAAACCGACATATTTTGGGAGCATGTATGAATAAATTGGAACAAAGCAAAACCTAATTACTCAATGAATAAAAACAGATGTGTCCAGCGCTTATAAAAAACTGTAATTTTATATCTAGACTGTCGATCGAGAACAAACACTACAATATCTTTCAGATTTTCTTACTGTAATTTGTTATTTATAAATTTAAGTTTTCAGACTATGTTCTATGAGCTAATTTCCTGCATTCTAGAACCCAGAGTACACCCATATTCATCTATAAAATGAAAGTTTTTTGCATGATCAGTCAATTAAAAAAAATTGTCAATTTCACGTTCTGCCGGGTATATACCTTCATGAGCACAACTGTATAGCTACTGTTGATTTAGGATTCAGTCACGCTGAAGACTTTGTTTGCAACTCCTCTTCACCTCTTTGTTCTCTCTTTTCAGAACGGCCCAAAGTACCCTATGAAAGCCTCCCACAATCAAGCTGTGGTCCACAGTCCCACCTTGGCCAACCGTGCACACACACACCCTCTCACACACGTACATTCAAACCCACAATACCGCCAGAGGAGATGGCGGAGGCGGGACCTGCCACTTAGCCTGAGCTGATGAAGGACAAATCATCCACTCTTCTACTCATCCACCTTCCTTCATCCCTTTCTCCACTCCTCTGTTTTGGCTGAGTAGGAGAACAACAACTTGATGAGATGGCGCCCCCTGCTGTTCAGCTTGAATAACAGGCAGACTCCAGACCAGCACAGGCACCCACGTCAACCCTTTGGGCTTTATAACTTAGGCCTTGGAGAGGAAGCCGGTGGAGCATTGCTCTACTTGTGCATGTTTAATTTTGCGCAAAGAACGGACAGCCAACGATACAAGAACGGGCGATGCAGCTAGAAAACGGAACGCAACCCTGTCGACTGTGCACTCTGACCCCAGAACTGTTCCACAGCTCTCAAATTTGTCACTTTTTTGGAATCTACACATTTGGTTTTACTTTGTTAATAAGTCAAATTGTTAACGTTAATGTTTTTTTATCTCTCGCCTTCACTTAACGTTCGGCGGGGCTGAGGATGGTTGCAACTTTACCTGGTGGAAGTGACAAATCCCAGTGTCTTTTTGGGGAATTGTTAAATTTTTTTGATAGGGTTGTGGTGTCAAGGCAACAAGCTTTTACCTTGATATCTGCAGCCAAGCTGTCTTTCAGTGTTAACAATAATGTGCAATAATTTTCTTATCGCCTTTTAAACAAATTTTTATTTAATTTTATTGTGTATGTAAAGGCATTTTGTTATTTCAGATTGTCCTAATTTTTGTTTTAAATTTTTCGTAGAGTTTACAGGACCTTTCCCCAGGTGGCTTCCACTCTTTAGATTGTGTGTCTGTCTGTCTGTCTGTCTGTCTTGTTGGTATGTTGAGGTATTGTCCAGCCCCACCCCAGACCCTCTGTCCCTTATTGTTGTCACAATGTTCTTTTAAGGAAGTCAGAAGCTGCTGCTGTCTATTGACACATTGTCAGTTTCCCAGTAGATTCTGACTATTGACACATTGTCAGTTTGACAGTAGATTCTGACTATTGACACATTGTCAGTTTGACAGTAGATTCTGACCATAGGTGCACATTGTCCATTTGACAGTAGATTCTGACTATTGACACATTGTCAATTTGACAGTAGATTTTATTGACATTGTCGGTTTGACAGTAGATTCTATTGACACATTGTTGGTTTGACAGTAGATTCTATTGACACATTGTCGGTTTGACAGTAGATTCTATTGACACATTGTCGGTTTGACAGTAGATTCTGACTAGTAGCACGTCATAGGTTTGGCTGTATATTCACGTAGGAAACATTTCTGTAGTCTCACTTCTTGTAGCTCTTGCTATAATAGAGACTAATGCAGATTGATGGAACAGTCACCCACACTTACCTTAGCAGTTAGTTTTTAAGATTACCGCACATCTGCTTGCGTGTATATGGACAAGTTGTGCAATTTGCTACTAGACGTGGCTGAACTGTCACCCAGAGTTGAGCATAAGTACATACTGTATGTCATTTGTTTTAAACATGTAAGGGCTCGAGCTTGGGGGTGCAGATGGATGAGGGGATGGCCAACTTGAAGATCAGCAAGTGGTGTTAAATAACACCTTATGCTCCATGTAGAACACTTCTTTTTTTTAAGGGGCCTTTTTTGCTCGGATATAAAGTAGTGCACTACTTGGGAGTTTGGGTACTATTTTCAGATATGCTCTAGAACACTAGGTGCCCTACAAGGTTTCCTTTTTAGCACGGAGAAAATTAAGAACCTTGCAGGTCTTTCCAGAACCTGGAACAGTGGAGGAAAGGGAATTATTTTGATTCCTTTTTGGAATCTTGTGAATATTTGATTGCCAGGTACTTTTTTGTGTTTACTTCAGCGCACGTGTGATTGTGCATCGTCTCTGCCGGCACACACAAGACTGTGTGACTGCGCCGCCGAGTGGTAGCTACACACTGAATACAGTGTTATTTCTATGCAAGTGGGTTATTTTTTGTGTCCCCCAGTATTTCTGTTTCTATTGACAACCACTGCTTGTAGGTTGGGAGTGAGGTTACTGTTAACTAGAGTTTGAATGACTCGGGCTGCGTGATTGTTGGGCTATTCTAGTTTAATGGAGCACAGCCCAATAACAAGTGTACCACACAAGTCCTGTTTTTAAACGCCCTTGTATTCCTGTGTGTTTATGGAAGGGAATGTCAGTGGTTGAGTAACTATGTATTAGGGGAGAGCAATGCTGGGTGTGTTTCATATCGCACCCTATTTTCTATGTAATTCAGGCTGCAGCAGTGGCTAACGTAGGGGTTAGTGTCATTTGAAACACAACCACTTGATGTCCCATTACTGTTTTAACCTGTCACCTATGTGAAGAGTGAATCTGGAGTGGATGATTTCATCCTCTCCCCAGAGCCCTATAGTAGTGTCTACATTTCCTAGGAGTGGGTTAGGAGCCACCTAATGTAATGTTACTATAGCAACTTGGACCCGCCAATCAAAACTCAACATGGCCAAAGCATCGCCTTTTTTAATTTTTTTATTTTAATTTTGGCATGTTTGTCGGTCCCGAATGAAACCCTGCATTGAAGGTAGTGCTATTTCTTCCTGCTGTGTAGTCCAGGAGGAGGGACCGCACAGAGGCTAGCATTTGGGACAGAGCCGTGTCTGCTTTTAGAGAATAGAACCAGCATCTGTCAGAAAAGCTCTACAACACTTCATCTACCCTGTCATTGGCCAGGATTTTTACACATTCTAGTAAGACTGAAATGCAGTGTGAAGTCTGTATGGATTTAACTCTGTGAATCTCAATAGTCTTTAGACTTTCTTTTCTCCAATCCTATCTGATCTGGAAGAAATGGTAAGGGTGAAATGCTTACCTCTTAGTTTTCCCTGTCCCAATGAGAACAGATCAGAGTAAGATGAGAATGGCTTGTCTCAAGACCATTGAGACCAAGATACACTTCTACATGTAAATGTAGATGCAATGTAATGCACCCTATTGCGTGGCAATGAGGGATTTTAAACTTAACGGTTGCCATTTTCTGAAAGGTGGCGGCTCCTCTGTCCTGGACAACTCATGTGAACAAGAACTCCTAAAATGGCTGCCAAACTAGAAGCTGTCACAGGGAGCAAATGCCTGGCTTTTCTTTTGAACATTTTTATGTACTGGTATATTTTTTTTCTATTTTATTTTTTAATAAACATTAAAACTGCCAATTTGTTATCATAGTGATTTTATGTATGCGCTTATTTTTAGTAGCAATTTGGAAAATGTGTTAGGGACACAACACACATTGACATATTAAAGCTCTTTATGTATGAATAAAGATTTATAGAAAGCTTTGTTAAATGCAAATCTTGTATTTGACAGGTTTCAGTTTAAAAAAAGTAAAGTTTGTTTTGTTTTGTGGTTGGTCAGGAGTTTCATGTCTACAAGACTCAAATTTAGATTTTTAAACAGGTCAAATTATGTCCTGTAATTCTGCTTGTATACACTAGGTGGCAAACTTGCTTCTCACCCATGGCCTTGAATATTAACATGGCAGATATACAGTATCTGCTCTGCCAAATACTTCTTCAGTGTATCGAGGCAGGATCGCTCTGTTGCTAGACGACACCGTACAGAATATTCTATTTCAATTGCTCTCCCTAACATTTCATTGTTGACAAACGGATTTTCTCTGTGTGGAAGCAACAGCAATTTTGTTCATTTAAGATCATGTGTGCTGTTCTAATCTTTGTCGCAGATTGCAGCTTGGTTAATCTGGAGATTTGATTTCAGCCTGGCTTCCTCTGAGACCCACACAAGAAACATGAGTAACGGGTTCTGTCTGCCATGGTAAAGATGCACAAAAAGTCTGCATTAAATATAAAACAAAGGTCACTGTCTTGGTAGAAGATGCACAAAAAGTCTGCATTAAATATAAAACAAAGGTCA
>JACXGM010039782.1:0-10492 GCA_016801145.1 Umbra pygmaea
CCACCTGACAGTCTTTACATTCCAAACATACAGCTAGAAATATCCCTCCCATTCCATCCACCTGACAGTCTTTACATTCCAAACATACAGCTAGAAATATCCCTCCCATTCCATCCACCTGACAGTCTTTACATTCCAAACATACAGCTAGAAATATCCCTCCCATTCCATCCACCTGACAGTCTTTACATTCCAAACAACTCAAATTTAATCAACGTTAGGTGACGTAAAATGGCAGACATGCATCGGAAAATCAAGGATGGGGACGCACGTAAGGCAAGAACACGAAATCATGTTCACTCACATGTTCCCTGCTCCAATGGAAATCTGCCTCATTTTAGTCAATTTTAATTTCAAAATTTCCATTTGTGGGGGTAGTCATGAAAAGAAATGGTAGTTTAGAGAACAACTGGTCTACAATCGTAATCTAGCCATTATTCTTCAAAGAGAGTGAGACATGTTATAAGAGTGAAAAGACACAGCATTTACAGTAAGTCAATAGGATTATGCAGGACCTAGATCAGCGACGTCGTAAGACAGAGGAGTCCACGTGTGCCGGGCCTCATCACGGCTTCCTGGGTCCACTGGGGTCAGCTCTCTTGTGTCGTTTCATATTTAGTGTGTTTCCTCTTCCTAATCCCTGGCTGACCAGCCCTCTCGCCTGCCACGTGCCATCAGCTCTGCTGTTTCCCCTCTATCACTGTGGATGTCCTGATTGGCTTGCTGGGATAATCCCTGTTCACCACCCCCTTCACCAGCCCTGGACCCACGCTTTGACTGTTTTGAAAAGATACTTAGACTCCACCGAGGACTAAACAACAGCCTTTCCACTTCAATCCTTCAAGAGGATTGAAGTGGATCAAAAAGGAAGTTGCCTCAACATATGTTCTTTATTGTAATGGATCATTGTTGTTCATTTAATATTCTCTGTTTTCATCTGTTGGTTAGAGCGAGGTTTTGCTGTCCACCATGTAATCGTTTCAATTTCCCACGATGCCAGAAGAAAAATTATCTTCTTGTCTTTTTTCTTACAGCAATATCCAGTAATATCTTCCACTTCTGTGGTGTCAGTGGCTTGACATATACTAATCACCTTCTCTCTGTATGGGCACATTTGACTATTCAAAACCAGGAGTTTCCGGGGATGCGTAAGGGCATCTTGGGTTACAGCACACACTCTACAAACACGGCGAGAGATGGAGGAATAGAAAGGTGACAGGGGAGAGAAAGAAGCAGCTTCTCCTTGATCTGAGACCAATTTAGAAAGGCGCTTTCCATCCCTCCTAAATATCAATACATCAAGCAATCAACCTAACATTATTTTAATTGAAATACTGCAGATTTCCTGTGGTATGGCATGAGGTTGCAAATATAAGCATTGTGAACACATATTTACCACAAGTTGTCCACTTACACAGACAAGACTGCAGACAGAATACCTCAGAACATTTGTTATGACAGGAAACCCTCAGTGGGAATAAATAGCCTGAACACAAATGTGCTGTGATGTCTGTAACAGTTGTAACAGACAGTAGACAGAGTCAACCCATTAGGAAGAAGTAGGGATAATGGAAGGGGAACCAGTCCTGTTCCTCAGAACTAGCTGACTAATTAGGAAAATAGTACACCCTAACGCAGTCTGCGCCTGTCTCGACCAGCTGGCATCTTTAGCCAGACCACAAGTGGCATACAGCTTTAGAAAACAAATATACTGTACATGTATAATCAGCTCTTTTCTAGAATGGAGGACTCAACATATATTCGACACTGAAATGGGCACCTGACCTAAATTGTAAACTTTCATACAACATTCCAATGTTTTGTTTAGCGGGTGTGGAATCACGATGTCTGTCTCTTATTCTCAAATTCACCTCCAGCTTTCAGACACATCAAAGATTTAAAAAACAAGCAAGTTGAAGCTTTCATTTCCACTTATTGTGCATCGAACATACCTAAACAATTCAAACTCAGTATAAATACTGTTACATAAAAAGAATTAAGTCACATTACCTCCCAAACGAGACTGTAATTACAAGTCACAGCCTCAATAATTCAACAGGCCCAGAGGTCATACTGGTCTTTCCATGGTCGAAGTGAAGCCTGCTGCCCAACCAATCTTTTATGGCTCCTGTAACCTGGCGAGAATCAATAGAGAGGCTGGGGATGTTGACACAGAAGCTATGCCATTGAATAACACCCAAAATGCCCCAAAATCCCACTGTTTGCACTTTATAGGGTAAGAGGTCAGACGATATTATATTCTACTGTGTTTTTCTGAACTTTTTCAAGAAATCTGAAAAAAGATACAATAGTTGGCATTTACAATGTTGTCCATAGTAGAGCATGCACAGTAGACCATGCAACGTAGAGCATGCACAGTAGAGCATGCACAGTAGAGCATGCACAGTACAGCTGTTTTGATTCTAATTCACATTTAGATGTGGTTGTGAGAAAACACACAACACAATGAGAAAACACACGTCAATGTAATTGAAACTGAGCATCATCATTCAAATAAATCTGAAAAAAGTATTTTTATTCTTGACCTGCTAGACCCAGGTGGACCTCTACCGTTGGTGGCATGATCAGAGTAATTATCACCTGCGATTCACAGAAATTTCCACAGATGAACTGGAGGCTGAACAGCAAGGTTCAAAAACTGAAAAGTTAGACTGAAAAATAAGATGGCCTGCAGTTATGCAAAAACGTATTTGTGTACACATTAGACAAATGTTAACATGTACCAGAGTGAAATCAAAAGAAAAGTGTGATGAGACAAAAAAAGGAACTGGCATAAAAACAGATCTCTGAAATCACCCATTAGACAGCATTTCCTTTTGCAACAGGACAATGACTCAACATCCTGCTAATGCAAACAAGGTCATTATCGGTGCCAAACCTTGGATTACTTTTGACTGATCACGTCAACCAACTGAGAAAAAGACATGGCAAAAATGCCACAAAGGTAGATACCCAGTGCCTGGTGATGTCTATGGGTCAATGAATTCCACAGTCATCACATGCACAGGATTTGGCACCAAGGACTAAATATTTAACATTATGTTAATGTGTCTTACTTTTGTTCTCTTAGCATAGGAGGGCCTACATATAAAACAGTCTGTAACTCATAGAAGTTCATGTTATATGGATGTAAATCCCCTTAAATGAAAGCTCCAGTTCAAATGCAATGTGACTCAGATGGTTAGGGAGTGGTTAGGGAGTCAGACGGTTGCTGGTTTGATTCCTGACTGTGCCAAATGTTGTTGTGTCCTTGAGCAAGGCACTTTACCCTAATTTGCTCCAGGAGGATGTACCTGTATTTCCTGTAAGTCGCTCTGAATGAGAGCATACGCTAAAAGTCGAAATGTAAATGTGCTGAAGTACAGAGCCAAAACTGCAACATTTGTTTCACTGTCCAAATACATAAGAATGCACAGTACAATATTTCACAATGTGGCTCTCATATTTACATTTATTAGTTCAGGTTTCTTCAAAAACCACTTCCTTGTCCCTATGCATTTAATTTCTATATTCTGATGTATTGAATTGTGTTAATCCAAAACTTCTGAACATACAATACTGTACCAGAATGAAAGAAAAACCCATCCATGACCCCCCCCCCCCCAAAAAGAACATGGGAAAATTCCACAAGAAGAAGATTAGTTGAATTGACCGTCTGGCCTTTTTGTATGGTTCTCAGACCAAAATATAGAGTAAATCCCTACCCCCATTTCCTCAGGCTAGTCCAGCAATCCCAGGAGAAATCAGGCTGTATGGGGCATTACACCCTCTCTATCTACAGCCTGCAACAAAAGCACAGTGTGTAACAAAACCATGCATTATGCATATGAAACCTGTCCCAATGACTCACCTCTATTCTCTGTTTCTGTTCCTCGTGAAACATATGGGCACAAACATACACCAAATCGTCACATTCATAACAACAAAGCGCTCTCCGTTCAGGCTTAAACACTGGATTACAAGGGTTTATGAGAAAAGGTTTAGAGTGGACAGTGCAGGGAGCTTTGTGCAATGGGAATGAATTGAAATGAATACCTTGAACCTGTGTGAGAATGACTGAGGGAGAGAGAGAGAACAGGAAAAAAGATAAGGAAAGAAGAGAGGAATAAAATAAAAGAGAGAAGAGGGTGAAGATAGGCCAAAACGCTGACTGCTGGAGTCAGGTACGGAGAAATGTCTGAGAGCACACCAGAGTGCTGTATCCCCATGGCTTCAACAACTGACTCATACCCTGTATAGCATGCAAAGTGCTGGGTGTTTATCATGCCAGTGAGGCTGGGCTGGGGCACGGAGTGTGTGAGAAAAGAAAATGAGGGTTGGCTGGGGTGAATGTGGTTCAGTGTGATCCCAGTCTGCTTGACCTGCCATTTCTGGGCTGTGGTGAAACTGTGTGTGTGGGGGTGCGTTATAATGACGTCAAACGCTCAGAAAGAGAGATGGGCCGCACGCGCCAACATGCATGCACACGCTAACACACACACGCTAACACACACACGCTAACACACTAAAACGCACATCCAATGACATCCGCATGCAGCGCGTTCTCTGCAGCCTCTTCATACACCACTCCCTTGTTGACATGGCTGAATATCTTTGCAGCTCACTGCGAGGTGAAGCTCTGACTCATTGTATGTGTACACGACTCTGTGAGCCATGGTGACAGCAGGACAGCACCAATGGTGGACACTGATGATTCCAACAATGCTGACACATGGGCCCGGGGCACACTGCATTTCTTCTTCTACTTCTGTCTTCTCTGCTCTGTGACACTCAAGGCCTCCTGTTTATTATTCAGCCGGTACCGCAATGCAACACCAGCAGTTAGCCTTGCACCTTCCCTTCACACTACACTACAAGTCCCTTTGAATTAAAGACCTTAGGAAACTCCCAAGATATTCACAGAATATTGATGAAATCCATATGAATTAACACTTATTCCATACTAATCCTTGTGGATGATGTCTTATTCTACCATGGATACTGTACATATCCAGACTGTTATTGTAAATTGGAAACTTCACCTAATATATTGTCTAAATATAACATGGATATTGTAGCTACCTTTCCAGACTGTGGCATTGAAACATGGATACCGTACCTACTGAATCTACACTGTTTCTATAGTAGCAGAGTGGTGTCAGTCTGTCCTTCTGCTCTGCAACACAGGATGTCCATCTGTCTCAGGTGTTAACCACCCCCACACCTGAACCCCCCCCCCCCCACACACACACACACCTGAACTAACCCATGACACAGGATTAAATCAACATGCAAATACCTGGGCAGTCTGGAAGGCAAATGAGAAGGAAAAACAGAGACAGTCAAGACAGAAAGGGAGGGAGAGAAGACCGATAAGACAGACAGATTACACTTAATTACTTTACACTTACAAATACACTTTAGAAGGCTTTGATAGTATTCTGCAAAAAAAACAGACCACTACTATGGTCTGTTACCAGAAGTGTTATTGTGGTCTCTTCCTTTAAATGTATTCAACATATGAACAAATAAATGTCAAGGAGAGGTTCTGCACTGTTCATCAAACAAGTATGTGCAGATGTGTAGCTAAAATTGAGTTTTGCCTCGTTATTAATATCGTTAAGCACACATTTTGGTGTGGACTTGACCAGACACTGGCTTGTTAAATGAGAATGGAATGTTAGGACAGGAATCTCTCCAGAGACATCAGACGTTAATCAGCCTTTTCTGATATAGACATGACAACAATCAGGACTTCAAACACTCTTTGCACATTGGACATTAATCAGCCTTACTCACAATGAACCACAACACACACAATTAGGTACTCACTCTATACATACTCAATGTTGGTCTATATCTACAAACTATTCGAGAAAAAAATGAAGCTCTCTTTTTTCTAAAACTGTGACTTCCTCTGTAAATGTCATCATTACAAAATAACACCTGATCCAGATGACACAGACATGCAAAGTAGACATGCAAATGTTACATAGAGAACAGATCTCCAGTACAGTAGGTTTCAAACAGTCATGAAGTGCTATATTCATGCACTAATTAATGTAACTCTTTGGCCCTACTGCCTCTGGATTGGCTGACTCACGAAACAGAATAACTGTCTTTGTAAATCATTTCTAATTTCTTCATGTATTGTGTCCCTGTCTGGCTATGAATAAAATAAAATGAAAAATGACTGTGTGCTTAATGTAAAAATAATTGATGTATTGCATTTTCTCTCCACTTTTACGACAGTGTGTACTTAAAAATTTACTTTTACAATTACCTCAGTAGTATTTTACCAGGTAACATTTTTCCAAGTATTTTACCTTGAGTTAACAATTTATTAATTATTCCCCCACTGCAATAGAGAGAGTTGGGGTATCCATGCAAATAATAATAATATCAATAAATGAATATATATATATATATACATACATATATATATATATAATCATTGTATTAAACAAAAACTATTGTAAGTGCTCAGTGGGATATCTGGCAGACTGGCCTTCATTTTTATAAATGTATTGATTGTAGATCCATCTAAAAATGTTGATTTATAAGGCTACATGGTCTATATAATTTTAAAATGTGGAATACTGTAGGTTAGGGACAATCAACTGTCAGTGTAGGTTAAAACAAACTGTGAAACGTTGGAACCACAGCATTCTCAAAACATTTACCATCACTTTGAAAACTCACAGGAGAAGTGGAAGTAGCCTATTGATTGTGTTGTGAATGTTCTAGAAGGCAGGTAAGGCTGATGTGAAACCAAAAAGTGAAACTTTAAACAGAAGAAATCTGCATATTCAGCTTTTAACAAGGCTGTTGGAAATAACAAAAACTGTTTGAACACATTATTATACAGTTTGAATAAATGTGTTTATATTCTCTAAAAGCAAGTCTCATTGGGTGTTTGGCAAGAAAATCTAAAGAAGGCAACCTATTTTTTTAAAACACTCTGTGAGCACAGAAACAGTATAGTGGCAAAGGATTACATGATGGTATCATTTGCTTACAATAGCCTGTTTTGATTCTTGACAAGACGAGAGAGGACAGAATGAGGTATAATCATTGGCTATATCCTGGATGATCATAACAGATATGAGAGCAAACAAGATGTAGCTATACTAGAGGGGAGGGGAAATATCATCATAACCTATTTAGGAAAGCTATATTACAATCTACATTAAGAATGATATAGCTGTATGACTGTGTAATCAAGTTTATCACTTCATCTTCCTATTGAAAAACATGAAATAAAAAAATATTATGAAATAGCATGCATGGGTTATTTTACAGAGGATTTAGCATACCTTTGGGAAAATAGATGGGCACGTGAATTTTGCCATTAACGTTGGCCTTTAGAATAGAGTCAAAATAATATTCAATGTTTGGCAGGGGCAGTCTCATCTTCTGTTGGCATTGATTGTTGACGTTTCATGAATGAAGAGGAAAGAATAGTTAATGAATGGTAGGCTACTAGAGGATGACGTCAGCTCCAGCTTGACGACACAACCCTTTTATGGCGCTGGCGGCAGAGGCCCCATTCATAAAACGGGAAGAGGTGCCTGACCATGATAGTAACGCTCTCAGGAGAATAACAGCACAATATTTCGCTGGAGCTGGTTTGGATTACCGCACATCCAGCACCTTTTTCGTGTCCTTTCAACACGAAAAAAAGTATTGTCTTTATAATGGGAGAAAACATGGTTATCATGGATGAACTTTGCGAAATGGATTGCAACGTCTTAAAAAGATTATTGAAGGACGACAATGCGAAATGTCTGGTGCTGGACTGCAGATCGTTCCTCGCGTTTAGCGCTGGGCACATTCGGAGCGCAGTAAATATCCGATGTAATACCATTGTGAGAAGACGTGCAAAGGGCTCCGTGAGTTTAGACCAGATTCTATCGGGTGATGAAGAGGTCAAAGCCCGGCTGAAATCAGGTCTCTACTCCGCTGTGATCCTCTACGACGAGAGGACGCCCGACGTAGACACGGTTAAAGACGACAGCACAATCACTCTGGTGCTTAATGCATTGTACAGAGACACATTTGGAACTGAAATATATCTACTAAAAGGTAAATAAACACAACTTTACGCATAATGATTTTTTGCTATATTTTAAAATATATGTAAATGCTTTCTTTATAAGCAAAAGAACAATGTTTTAATTGCACATTATAATAACAGTGTTTTAATAGCACACTATCCATTATAACAACCGTTTTATTATAATCGTTATTCACTTCCTTGTTTTTCAATCATCTTAAAATGGTACATGTTGTCCCATTTTGTATTGCTGCAAAATTCAACCCACAAATGGGCACTTGGCTCAATGATGTAATGCGGAAAAAGGCACATCTGGGTGCAAGGATGTGCTGCAGTGAGTCTTGTGATCCCCAACAATTGGTTCACCACAAATATTTGACGTCAGCAAAGGTTATGCTATATACTAGAATGGTTATTGTTTAAAATTGCGCAGTATGGCAATTTCATTCTCCATAACATATCAAAATCACGCATACGCATTAACACGTTTAAAGTGTTGCCAGATCAATTACAGAAGCCTACTTTACAGGATTATTAACCATATACTTATATTAAATATAGGAATGAATTACCCGCATTACCCACATTATTGTATAAAAGGACATTAGGTCATATTCAGAAATAACATGGTAGGCCTACATTTTGAATGCAAGTTCATACATACTGTGCAACTACATTGGTGTGGTGTGGCCCGCGATTAACATGTCCTAACGTCTGACGTTATTGTCTTTTTTAACAGGAGGCTACGACACATTTTTTACAGAGTATCCCGAGTTCTGTTTGAAGACGAAAACGTTATCCTCTTTCTCCACCCAGTCAAGTTTGGACTCTTGTTCTACCTGTGGGACTCCACAGACATCACATGACCAGGTAAGAAAGGGTACCAGTTACATATAGCTATTGGTACCTGAGTTGGACGGAATGTGTGGCAATGGGTTTAATGCTAGGGCCTCACAAATCCCGGCCACTTGTTTCACAGCTCAATAACAGATCCAGTGCGACTTCCGTTGTTTTCCCTCCCTGTTGGAGGAGGTGCTAGGTAGGGCATGCCTGACGATCATTGCCCGGGTCTGTTTTACGCAGGCCGTATCGACCATTTCCTGCCCTGTGATCCAATGGCCAACAGCAACAATTACATAACTTGGGCCAAATCAATAAACTGGCCTTAGATAAATTACGTACTGGAGTTAAAATCATTGTCGATTTGTCCTAAATTTAATACGACCACATTTCAGACCCTCTTCTGAATTCTACAATTATATTACACCCATTCACTTATAAAAAGTCTAAATTATAAATTGTATAAATTTTTTATTGCTCGTTATATATGGTTAGGCTAATATGCTCTTGCTTCAGCCACGTGTATTTTGTTGCAGATGTTTCAAAGCGACATTTTGTTCACGTATCTTAATGATATTTTGGGTCAATGTTAATTTCCCAATTTTACTTTGTTTCCAGGCAGGACCGGTGGAAATTCTTCCTTTCCTGTACCTTGGCAGTGCCTTTCATGCATCCAAAAAGGATATGTTGGACGGCATGGGGATTTCGGCCTTACTCAACGTGTCTTCAAACTGTCCCAACCACTTCGAAGGGGTCTACCAGTACAAATGTATTCCCGTGGAAGACAACCACAAAGAGGATATTAGCTCCTGGTTCACAGAAGCTATCGAGTTTATCGGTAAGTTATTATACGTTTGAAGAGGGTTGGATCCGCCATACGATTTCAGAAGTAATGCAGCTGGTACTACACTGTGATTGTAAGGCGGATGAGGAGATTTGCATGGTCTGACTGCTGCCTTGCCAGGATGTATGTTCGTTCAGTCTGTGATTGGAAGTAGTCTTTTAACAGGAGATTGCCTAAGGCTCCTAAGGAACATTGTGTAAAGACGTTCATTTTTTAATCGAAATTAATTTGATTCATATTTCGCAGTATTCTCCCCAGCAGGGTGGCAAAATGTTTGAGAAAAACATGTAATTTCCTGGCAAATTATAAACAACCAAAGAGAATGGAAATAACTAATTGGTAATAAGTAGTGTTCTGATGTAGAAAGGCTCAGTGATTGCTGGCAATGCTGTGTTGATAGAACAGGGAGACTGCAGAGTTGTAAGCATTGTTTTATCCCCATGGTTAGGGATTACCATGATGGAGAATAGCAGGTTTTAGCTCCTAGTGGTTTCATCTCAGGGGAATAGATCTCTCTTTGGTGCGTCACACGCCACATGGAGACTGTAATGATGTCTGGAGATCCCTGTGTGTTTGTGTTTGTGTGTGTTTGTGTGTGTGTGTGTGTGTGTGTGTGTGTGTGTGTGTGTGTGTGTGTGTGTGTGTGTGTGTGTGTGTGTGTGTGTGTGTGTGTGTGTGTGTGTGTGTGTGTGTGTGTGTGTGTGTGTGTGTGTGTGTGTGTGTGTGTGTGTGTGTGTGTGTGTGTGTGTGTG
>JACXGM010039783.1:0-10492 GCA_016801145.1 Umbra pygmaea
CTTCTATCTCTGTCCCCTGTTAACTCTATACTGTACTTCTATCTCTGTCTCCTGTTAACACTATACTGTACTTCTATCTCTGTCCCCCATTTACTCTATACTGTACTTCTATCTCTGTCTCCTGTTAACTCTATACTGTACTTCTATCTCTGTCCCCCGTTAAATCTATACTGTACTTCTATCTCTGTTCCCTAACTATATACTGTACTTCTATCTTTGTCCCCCGTTAACTCTATTCCGTACTTCTATCTCTGTCCCTTTTTTTCTCTCCCTCCATCTCTCCCTATTTCTCTCCTCTCTATCTCCCCATTCATCCATTTCTCGCTCCAGCTCGTTTTCCGTCATCTCCTGTCGTTCCTCCCGTTCCATCGTGTCTACCACACTGTGTAAAAGCCTTGTGGGACCTGCTAGCCAGTCTGGTTGCTCCAGAGGTGGCCTGCTTTGCTTCTGTTTAGATGGCGTCTGCACCTACTGTCAGCCAGCCTGCTGTGATAAGGCCAAGACTCAGAGTGTGTGTGTATGGAAGTGTCCGTTTCAAAAGGTCATTACTCAACTCCATGTCTCAGACTGTCAGACAAGGGTATGATGGTGTAAAACACACACACAGGGTTTGAGGTGTACCATACACACACATACACGTGGCTCAATGGTGTACACACACAGTTAACACACAATTCACACACATTTTACACACAGTTATTACACACAGGCACAATTAACACACACACACTATACACACACAGGTCACACACAGTTAACACTCACAGAGTTAATAAACACAGAGTTAATACACTTTTAGTATACAGTAAACACAGTTACCACATACACAGTATACACACACAGGTCACACACAGTTAACACTCACAGAGTTAACACACACAGAGTTAATACACCTTTAGTATACAGTAAACACAGTTACCACATACACAGTATACACACACAGTACACACACAGTTAAAACAGTATTTACACACAGTTACCACGCACACAGTATACAAACAAAGTTAACACACACAGTATACACACTTAAGTTAACACACACAAAGTGAACACACACAAAGTGAACACACACCGGGTTTGAGAGTGGCATTGTAGAAAATAAATGCAGAATGCATTTTTAAGACTAAAGAGCGACTGCACTTAAAACGCAGACTGCCTTGTGACCTAGCATTTATAGCAGCTTAGACATGCACGGATAATTATCCTCCCACAATGTCACAATGGGTGGCGGAATTGTCAAGCTAAGTACTGCTGGGTTTGAAAGATGACAAGGTTAAGGATATACCGAGTTACTGACATGAGGGCTGCCTTATATAGAATCCATTGTGACAACATACCAATTACAACAGAGACCTCATCATCCTAAACGTGTAGAGAGCAGCAGGACAGGTTATTGAACCCTGGTCTCCAGTGGGGCATCATGGTGCCAGACGACTCAGTGGACCTCTGAATGAGCCAATTAAAAGCTGATTAGGTTGCCATGACGGTATGAGGGCCAGAATGGAAATGTGTCCAGGACACCAGGGTTAACACCTCTACTCTTACAAATAGTGCCATGGGATCTTTGGTGACCACAGAGAGTCAGGACACCCGACACCAGATGTCCCATTCACTGCCCTGGGGCATTGGGAATGATATTTAGACCATAGGGAAGAGTACCCCTTACTGGCCCTCCAACACCACCTCCAGCTGCACTGGTCTCCCATCCAGCCTGACCCTGCTTAGCTTTAGAAGCAAACCAGCAGTGGAATACAGGGCTCTATGCAGCTGGCTGTTGTCATCCATGTTAAGTGATCTGATTGTTGCCATCTATTTCAGGAGATCTGAGTGTTATCGTTGATGTCAAATGACCTGAGTGTTGTCATCACTTTCGATTTTGATGTGATTGGACGGAGAAAACTTGGCACCGGTTTGGCACCAGATGGCACCAGAATTTATCATCAATTTGAGACTGGAAAATATATTCTATTGTAAATATTTACTACAAAGTCAGTCTTGTCGAAACAGATTTGGTTACATTAGTTCATCCCGATGTAAGGATTGGTTTGGATTACAAATATGTAAACAATTCCTGCCTCATTTCTTCACTTGCATACAGTCCTAAATCAGTGACGCCGACGGAGGGGGACAGACAGATAATGTTGTCCTGAGCCTAGGCTTGGGGGGGGCCCCAATAGACCAGCTCAAATAAAATTACTTATTAGTCATCATTAGTCAACATCTTTAGTATTCAGTACTATCAAGAAATGTACACTGTTATTAAATACAAGAATTCCATTGATGAAGTGGATTCATGTTTTTTTATATAGCTTTTTGTGATTCAATCTCCTTTAAAAATGGTTTGTTCTACAAACAGCCAATCAAAAATGATACCCTAAATCCCACGCTAAAACAACCAAACTGTTAACCTATGTGTAATGTCCCATACCTGGGCAGTGAAGTGACAACAGGTGGTGAGAGCTATTTAGGTTATCACTACACATATTAGTATAATGAGCAGTGTGCATTGCCAAACAAGATTGAGTGTTTGTGCAGACAGACAGGGGCTATTTACACACAGTGACCATTTGTTTAAAATTGACTGCTCCTTTGGTTTGGAATGGAAAATATGACATCATTAATGACCTGTGTTGAAAAGAGAGGTTCAATGTGGCTTAGTTACGAATTAAAACATTTAACAATAAAACGTTTTAAGACCTGTTTTTTGGATAGTCATAAATTTATTTTTCATGAACATTTCCTGTCTGCGTCGTTGCCTAAAGACAACATACTGAGGGTCAGCGCTGACCTGCACAAATGTCAACCGGCTGTATACTCTGCATTTGGCAAAGGAAACAGAGGGCCAATGTCGCTAACAGTTACATCCAGCTTTTACCGATGGCATTTAACCTACAGAATTGTGTTGTTGGTGAGTACATATTGTTTACAGCCATATTATCTTGCTAGCAATTGAGGATGCAGCTAAGCAAATCGACAACAATTTGAATTAAGTGTGCTTGCCTGTGGCATCTAACATATATTTATTTATTTAATTAATTATTTATTTATTTATTTATTTATTTATTATTATAGCAAAACTTGACCACATTACTCCTCCCACAGTTCCTAGACTACATAGACATGTTGTTTTGTGGAAGGTTTCATTAAGCAATTTCTGAAATAATAACGTTTTTGTGGCAAAATATTTCTCATAGGAATTAATAGATTCCACCCAGTATTTATATTTATTCAGTATTTTGATTTGTTGCTGGGTTTTGTTCCCATTTACTTTCTTCCATTAAACTACCTGTTCATAGATTTGACTACTGCCTTACTCCACACATTACAACATGATATATAGGTTGACTTCTGCTTTAACACCTAAAAACAATACAAATACTACATGACATAAAGGTTAACTTCCCCTTTAACACCTAAAAACAATACAAATACTACATGACATAAAGGTTAACTTCCGCTTTAACATCCAAAAAACAATACAAATACTACATGACATAAAGGTTAACTTCCCCTTTAACACCTAAAAACTATACAAATACTACATGATATAAAGGTTGACTTCCCCTTTAACACCTAAAACTATACAAATAATACATGATATAAAGGTTAACTTCCCCTTTAACACCTAAAAACTATACAAACACTACATGATATAAAGGTTGACTTCCCCTTTAACAGCTAAATACAAAGATACAGATACTTCATGATGGGAGCCATCCAGGGATGTGTGTTAAGCCACAGTTTTGTATTTTCATAATGCATCAAAAACCTACTCTACCTACAGTAGTATAATTTAAACTTCTACAGTAACAATTATTCATGTACATCCTCATTCCTTGTATTTATTATATTTTGTTGCAAACATTATTCCATTCCTTGTTGTTTTTACAATATTGTTTTATTTGTCCAACATTTACATTTTACATTTTAGTCAGAGCGGCTTACAGTAAGTATCTTATCTCATTAAGTTATTACTTCAAAGTGAACCATGGGAAGGGCTCGTAAGTAATAATTTCACTGTAAGGGGCACCCATGGGTGCCAAATTTTGCTGTAGCAGCCTACTTTCCTGACTCTAGACCAGACGTTCCCTTGGCTACTCTGATTTGAGCTTCTCTTCTTTAAGCCCCTTATAAACCACCGTACACATACTACGTGATGGAGACGTTGACTTCCCCTTTAAGCCCCTTATAAACCACCGTACACATACTACATGATGGAGATGTTGACTTCCCCTTTATGCCCCTTATAAACCACCGTACACATACTACATGATGGAGATGTTGACTTCCCCTTTATGCCCCTTATAAACCACCGTACACATACTACATGATGGAGATGTTGACTTCCCCTTTATGCCCCTTATAAACCACCGTACACATACTACGTGATGGAGACGTTGACTTCCCCTTTAAGCCTCTTATAAACCACTGTACACATACTATGTGATGGAGAGGTTGGAGCAGTGGGGCTGTTGTATCACGGCCCCAGGGCAGCAGTTCATGTGAGGGGTTATGTGTTTCCCTCAAGGGGCCAACCGCAGGTGCTGTAATAGAGGAGTTGATAAGTTTGCCAGCTTACTGACAGATTTCTGTTCTATCAGCACAGGTTACCAGGCCTGGAAGATTCTGGAAGTTATTTGTACTGTGTTTCCAGAAGTCTGTTTCACCTCTGCAGAACAGCAGTGGCCGTTCACTGGGTAAAGCCCGAAACATAAATACATATTGCTCCTCACAATTCTTTTTGATTTTCCAAGTGTGGACAGAAAGACTTTTCATCTTGCCAGCGGTCTACTACAGTGACATGGGCTGATGCATAATGAAGGTGGTTGGGGATCTTCAGTAACAAATCAATGAGATCTGTCAGATCAATTATCTTTTACAGACAGTATTAAAATAATAATAGGTTGTCTTTTTGGTGTTGGAGGTTCGCTAGTTAATTCTGGTGGCTGTGTGACATTCTACTGGAGAGGAATTTTGGATTTTTCAGTGTAGGAGTTAATCAATGTCAGAGGTCATCATTACAGGGTTATTGGGCCACAGAAGCGTAGGCGGTACTCAAGGTCAGATGTTAAAGGGCTTCCGGGTTGGCCAGTCCAGCTGTCCATCATCTCAGACACATGGAGGTCATCCTATCCCTAGCTGGGGTCATGCTCTTTGCCAGCATCCAGACGGTCATCACTTAACTTGTTCCTGACCTTGTCAAATTTGTCCATGAATTGAGTGGAGCCAATCTGCTCCATCCTCTGTCGCCTGAGCAATGCCAATATGCTGCAACTACGCTTTGTCAATTATGAGCACAAACCAAACACATGTATGCTGGCAAAAAAGTATACGAACAATTTGGAATAAACTGGATTTATGCATGAACTGATTGTAAAATGGTGTCTGGTTTTTAACTAGGCCACAACAATAGACAATGTCTACTTAGACTAATACAGTAGAAATCAGTGTGTTTTTATTGTCTGTATTGAATAGAATATTAACAGTGCAGTGTAGAATAAGACTCTGAAGGGGCCCTAGGCAGAAAATCTAATATTTTTTCTAAAATTTTGACTAATGTTCATTACCATTATGTTCCCGAAACCCTCATTAAATATCTTTGCACAGTAGTTATGAAGAGGCAAAGAATTCAGGTATTTTTGTTCAGATGTTGCTGTCATTTATATAGATTCTATTTGGTCGCTCGTTGGGGGCCCCCTAGAGTCTTGGGGGCCCCAGTCATTTGCCTGCCTTGCCTGTCCTTGCGCTACACCTCTGGGAGTAAGTATGTGAACCCATAGGCTAATGACTTCTCTAAAAGGTAATTACAGTCAGGGGTCAGCTAACTTGGAGTTCAATGAATGAGAGGAGACTGGAGGTGTTGGTTAGAGCTGCCTTGCCCTATAAAACACACACACACATTTTCAATAATTTTTTATGTGACACATGCCTAGAAAAAAATATCTTAAAAGACTTAAGATTAATAATGGTTGACTTGCATGAAGCTAGAAAGGGTTACAAAAGTATATCTAAAAACCTTGATGTTTATCTGTCCACAGTCAGACAAATTGTCTATAAATGGAGAACATTCTGCACTGTTGCTAATCTCACTAGGAGAGACCATTTTGCAAAGATGACTGCAAGAGCACAGTGCAGAATGTTAAATGAGGTTAAGAAGATTCCTAGTGTCAGCTAAAGACTTACAGAAATTTCTGGAACATGCTAACATCTCTGTTGACCAATCTACTAATTATTTTAATCATTTGTCATTCATTTTTCATATATGATGTTAGCATAAGTCACATTTCCCAAAGAGTTTTATCTTTTACTTACGATTCCATGATAGAAAATGTCATGGTCCCGCCTCCCTGAGCGGTCTTCCCTCTCCTTAGTGTGTCTTCCCCACTTCAGTTTCCCTTGCGTGTGTGTGTGTTGTATGTCTTTGTCTGTTCCATGTTCTTACCTTGCAGTTGTCGAGTTCCCGCACTCCACGTAGGCACCCCTACACACCTAAGCCAGAACACCAGCAATCAGCACCAGATCATCTCCACCTGCACCTCCTACTCACCTGGGGCTGATTGTCTTCCACCCTATTTAAGGGAGTGTTAAGAGAGTCCCTGCCGGATAATTAATTCACCCAGTGCGTTGTCATTGTTGATGATTATTATCTTGCTCATAGTAGAGTGACCTTTTTTTCAGTAATTTCTATATTTTTCCTTGCTTTGTGACTCATTGTGTGATTTCTCTCTGCCACCAGCCTCACCTCCATTGGCTTATTTTGGGATTTAAGGAACCTCTGTCTGTCGGACTCACCGTGCATAAAGATTCCAAACCAGTTCTCCAGGACCCATCTGCCTATCTGTCAACAGCTGCCTAAGAGTATTCCTGACCGTTTTTTCATATTCCACGTGCCACTCAGTATTTCAAAAATAAACACTATATACTATCTGCCTTTTTCCCGTCTGCTTTTGGGTCCATTCCCGTGTATGCCCTGACAGAAAAAAGAGTTGTATGTTTGCAAATAGAATTCGTCTCAGCAAATTGTATTTATTTGCTTGACTGTAGTTTTGAGAATCTGTCAAATGTTTTAGAATAATTAGTAATAATATTTCAGTCATAATGTGTAAAACACATCAGAAAGATCAATCAATAAGTAATTATGATCTTACTGTATGTGTAGAAACATGACTCCCTGGTCATGAATTCTGCTGGTTAAAACTAAGCTTGTTTTTCTGTGAGAGTCTGTGTATTCTGTCCCTAGACGTTGTCTACCGCTAGCAGAACCTTGAGAATGAGAAATTCTTGGCATGAGTACATGCACTAACAATTTGCGATTCTCATAATTCTCATGAATAGGGTCATAATATTATGTAGATCAATTTTGATGTTATTATACACTGAGTCTCTGACCATTCTCTGTGCTAGAAATAAAGTGCAGATATCTAAATGAATGTGTAAAGACCTTTAGATTTCTGTAATTCTTTAAGTAAGCATTAAGCGAAGCTACTATCTAATATAGCCTACAATACAAGGGACTCTTTAGGGTATTTCTAGATTTAGACTTGATTTGTTTATGAAGCCACAGTATTTACTGTACATGCTTCATTCATGATTACAAATAGTTCAGAATAATACAAAGAGAATCATCTAAGTGGAGAAAAAAGAGTTTTTTTCATCAAGCAGCAGTTATCAGTTAAAAGCCAGTAGTTAAAATAATATAAAGGATAAGACAACATAACAGATTAGCGATTTAAACATGTATTTGCTAGGGCTGTAACGGTACAGTACACGTAACCGTACCGTACGGTACAGGTAGTTAATTGCGGGTTCGCACATACACCCGATTATTGCATAGAACATTGAATTATAAATAAATGGCTAGCTACCCTGTTTTTAAACCTTCAAAAAATCTGATTATATATGAGCCTTTGCTTACAACATCATCGACATTGTAATCAGCGTTCAAAATGAACTTTTTCATACACCAGCCACTGTGAATATTCAGATTTTACCAGCCACTCAATAGATTAGCTACTATTGTTTTTTTGGGCTGGTGATTGAAGCAAATCTACCAGCCACCTGCAGATTTTACCAGCATTTGGCCGGTAAATGGTGCTAATTTTGAACCCTGATTGTAATCATTGTTGACACTTTTCCAACTTTGTAAGTGTAACGAGAGGTATACATACAATGGCGAGTGGTGGTGATGAATCATCGTGGGGAAATCTTCATCTTTATCTACAGACAAATCTAGACTATAATATTGCTAAAGGTCAGTCTTGCCTGTTATTATTATTTATCTCAGACATCTATAGAAAGCAATTAAGATAACATGACAAACGCACATTTCGTGAAACATTTCCTCTACTTATTGGGAAACAATTGATTTGCACGAATGTGTTGCACACTTGAAATAACTTGGTCGACTTCAGAGTGTCTTCATTCTTTTGCAACTTTATATCAGCCCAGATTCAATAAAAACACAAATGAATGAGACATGTTTATACCAATGACAGTATACAACATGGAGCCTTGCCATTCCTTTCTATGGAGAGCACGTGAAGTCAATTAGAAGCACTTTTTCCAGTGATAGCAGAGCGTACTGCGCAGCCTCAAGCTGAGCGTGATGATGTAAATGTGACGTGAGCAAGTCTCTGAAAGTTGTTATTCTTATCTTAGGCCTGCCAAGAGAAATATGAATTATTCTGCATCTTGCCTCTTTCAGAGAAATTAGAGCGGGAGTAGGAGTTGTCCATGAATGTAGGAGCAGGAGCAACTATTGATAAATATTCTGATGAATTATTTTGTCATTTTTACTGTATGCCTCCATGTCCCCCTGATTGCCTGCAAGCTTCTCCTGGACTATACGCTAATTTCTCTACTGTGCAACAATAAGTTGCAAGGTTATGACAGAATAGTTAGGATATTTTCACAAAAACGGCTGCTACGGGGCCATAATGTGAGAAACAAGGTAATGGAGCTTTTAATAAATTGTCCTGTTTCTTTAGAAATAAACAATAGACAAATAGAGTCTTTAGATATTTCGGAGGTAAATCTATTCGCCATCAAAATGACCCCTAAAATGGAATGCTAACTTAAGGTGATAGCCAGGTAGCCTCAGAATCCACCCAGGGCTGCTTTAACTTAAGTAAATAAGGACTATAAAACATGCATTATATTAAACTTTCCTTTAAACAAATTACTTGGCCTGGCTACATTAATATTTATGTCTATTTTTTAGGGCGTAACATTTGGAAAGTGAAAAATGAAGCTATGGGGCAATGCATGTGCAAACTGTAGGCTATGTTATGAAAGAGTTTTCTAAAGGTTGGTTTGCAGGCTTCACAATGTTACTTTGTCCATATACCGGTAGTCGTTCGTTTGCAGAGGCAGTTGTGGAAACAAAAACACTGTTTTCAAGTAGCCCTATCAGCAGAATCTTCAGGCCAAAGAAATTACAGGAGCAATAGGTGTTTTTTATAGCTGCAGATATGCGCCCATCTTTTGCCAATTCAATTTTTTGCACTCTACTGCAATAGGTACTGTGACCCTAAAACTGCAATATGTACCATACCTTTTGTTAGGCATACCGTTACAACCCTTGGATTTGCCATTCAAGATAACACAATGATATAAACACTACCTAGGCATGTGACAACCATACGTGAGGATGCCTTCCAAACTGAGTTGGTTATTCGGAGATGCAGTTTGTAGCATTTAAAACCTCTATTTATAGCAGTGGTTTTCAAACCCTTCCATGGAGGGCCTAGTGCAGTGGTCCTCAAACCCTTCCATGGAGGGCCTAGTGCAGTGGTCCTCAAACCCTTCCATGGAGGGCCTAGTGCAGTGGTCCTCAAACCCTTCCATGGAGGGCCTAGTGCAGTGGTCCTCAAACCCTTCCATGGAGGGCCTAGTGCGGTGGTCCTCAAACCCATCCATGGAGGGCCTAGTGCAGTGGTCCTCAAACCCTTCCATGGAGGGCCTTGTGTATGCTGGTCATTCCGTTCAATTAGAGCATAATTAGGACCTAGACTGCCAGGTGAGGGGAGATCCTAACCAATTAATGAGCTACTCCATCAGGCTTGTAGAAGGTAAAAGTGAAAACCTGCATACACTAGGCCCTCCATGGAAGGGTTTGAGGACCACTGGTTTATAGGGTACTTTTCCCCATAGACCTGCCTCTGTTTCTAGGATCCTGTTGGCATTAGGAATAAATTGCCATTTGTTATGTTGTGTATTTTATTGTATTTTGGACACATCAATCCTTTTTTCCCCCTGTGGGAGCAATTCTCAGGAATACACTCACCAGCCACTTCATTAGGTACACCTGTTTAACTGCTCGTTAACAGAAATATCTAATCAGCAGATCACATGGAATGTGTTTATAATAAAGGAATGTGTTTATAATAAAGGAATGTGTTTATAATGTAGACAGAGTGGAACAAGTAAGAGGAGTGTGTTTATAATGTAGACACACAGGAACAGGTCATTCCTTTATACCGTAGACACACTG
>JACXGM010039784.1:0-10492 GCA_016801145.1 Umbra pygmaea
TAAGCAGAGTGATCACACAAACAATTACAGCACTTTCAGAACCTCTTATTGTGTCGCAGTTCATTTCCTTTCCACTGGACATTCCCACCTTGCAGGCATAAAAAACTGCATTTATGAATATAGCAGCCTTGTTGTCAGAGTAATTGATGGAACCCACATCCGAATTATTCAACGTGATCTCCGAAATACGTGATACTACTACGGACACTTAACCTTAAACTCTGTGGCAGCTTCACGGAATGGCCGAAAATTCTGTGAAACTGCCACGGATCCTTAACTTCTAAATTCGTGACAGTTTCACGGAATACTTAAAATCGCTCAGTTTTTTCCTTCTTGGACAACCAACCAATCACAGTCTTCAAAAGATTGTGTCATACATAGCAACGGGGTCAGCCCCGCCTCCTCACTAAGATAAAAGTTTTTGTCTTTTCCTTGCTTAGAGTTGCTCTTAGATGGGTCTGGAATCGATCATAAGCTAAGACTCCTACGTAAAAGTTTTTAAGCTAAATTAGGAGTTTTCTAAGAGGATTCTTAGAATCTTTATGAATACGGGCCCTGGTGTTCAGGGAGCCGGCACCACAGCTCCATAACACACACACATAGACATTCAATTTAAACATAAATGCACTGGCATAATGTGAAACACAATATAACATAAATACAGACAATAAACCCCAAAATGCATACACATACACGTGACAAGGTTGACAGTCATATAATGTAAGATGACAATTTATCTAATTGTTCAATTTATCTAAGCCAGCCAGTAAATTTCATAATAATTAAAGGGAGTGCGGTTGGAGAAAAAAGAGCAATCGAACAAACTACCTGTTGCTGCGTTAGACAAAACAAGTTCACATATCCTCCTCCAAAGCATTGTTGTGTTGTCTGGTGAGGTGGTAAATCTATAATCCCCCCCCAACAGCAGCACAACAAAGTGAAGACACCCATACATTTAATCTCTGACCTGGCAAGGTGAATTCATGTTATTCTGTCCTTGAGCAAAGCACTTCATCCTAAATGTTTTTTTTGTGTACTTCACTTATAATATGATCTATTCCTCTATTATTTTGTTAGGTTACATAGGAAATTGTTGTATTATTTGCTTAATAGTTTAATAACATTTTGATTTATTAACATGCTGTGTGTCATTAAGATCGAGGGAAAGCAGCACAATCTGATTGGTCAAGTAGTAAACAAAACTATGTTTAAACAAAACTTAAATGCTGCTGTTATCATGTCCACAACAATTTCATTAAAAACATGGAATTATAATAACTTGAGAAAAAATATAGAAGAAAACCATTACTATAGTCTATCAAATCAATTCTTAATTCTTCTTACTTGGGCTGAAGGTTTCGTGGAGGACCAAGGAGGTTAAAGTGAGATTTAATTCAAAATAACAAAGTAATAGCACAGATGGAGTGATACCCATTCAATGAATGGCACAGACAGGGTTTTCAGAGGAGTATATATACACTGGCTAATGATGGGAACCAATCAGAAAGACCTCTTTGGTATGACAAGGGCAAAAAGGGCATGCGCACATTACGTGGAAAAGAAGTGAAAATAAGCCGTGCCTACCGAAACAAAATCCCCTCCACTTCATCAGTGGTTTTTAACAGGTGAAGCTAATCAGTAACTGTAATGGTAGAGCACAGCGAAAAAGAAAGCTGAAAAGTGATACTACTGATCGAAGGAATGTCATTGCTCACCACAGACACAGAGTGAATATCTAAGAAATAACAAGATTTCATTGGTTGTGGCTAAACTGTTCAATTAATGGGCACTGAGACAAGCCCTCATTGCTTGGTGGGTCAGGCCTGGCTCCTGGCACGGGGGACCAAGGGCCCCACGTACTCATAGGGGTGCAAAATTGCACACAGGCAAAAATGTAAAACCCTATGCCTGCTGTATGGATCGCACCGTGGTTGCCAGTGCACCATAAATAAATATATCAAGAGCCCCATATCTCTCTTTATTGTAGGTCGAGCGCTCTACTCTACTGCACCTCACTCTAGCGGCGAAGGGGCAATGTGTCAGGAGATGGCTTGCTGGCAAAACAAAATTATTATTTTAAGCACACACTCTCTCCCTTCCTCACGAGCCACGCTTATTTGGTCGCACTTAACACTAGAACCGCCAGGCCTTTCACAATACCTGTAACCGTCTTTGCTCACGCCACCCAGCGTCATTAGCATACGAATCCTCCTCATTAACATTAGTACTCTCCTCCCCAGCATCCAGTCAAGTCATTGTTGCATCCAGTGATCAAGGCCATCAGGCCTATTGTGTTGTTATTAAAGGAGAATTCCAGGCAATTTCACAACGTAGCTCTGTTGTTTGGATATCAGGAGTGATGTCAGTAGCAAAAATAACTCAAACAATCTGTATTGCCAAAACCATGTTATCCCTTGCTCCAGTTTACACCCGTTATGCATTTATGGGGCAAGATTTAAAACGTGCTTTTAGCCTCTAAACATGTTTGAAATGCCATTACTAGTGCATATAGCCATGTGGAGTGATTCCTTATAGCGAACACAACAAATCTAACAAATCAGCCAGTGTACATACCTGTGTTTAATTCCCATTTTTTTAGTGAAGTCCATACTAGTCAATTGTCGAAGTCATACAATCTAATATTCCAAAACGTATTTTTCCACAAAAAAACTATTTGCCGTGGTTATGTCCATTCAATGACTAGTAGCAACTATTAGGCCAGGTAACCTGACACCACTATTTTGTCAGTTCAGAGTCTACACTGTTGCTTAGTTACCTATGCTCATGCGCGATGACTCTTGAACTCTTGGGACCTGTGAAGTAGTGTCAGGTTACAGCCAATCAATGTTGCTATACAGTAGTCTATGGACATAACCACAGCAAATCGTTTTTTGTGGAAAAATTGGTTTTGGAATATTGGATTGTATGACTTCGACAGTCGACTAGTGTGGACTTCACTGGAAAACGTATGCATTCAACAACAGGAAAAACTGAGAGCACACAAAACTACAATAAACTTTGTAACCTATTGATGATAACATAATGCAATGCACTTACTTGTCTCAGATGCATCCATTGTAATCAATGATGGACAAAACATGTATCCCCATTCACGATTGACAAACCTTGTAACCAGGGCCGTGCACAGACCTTTTGAGGGGCACGGGTTCGAAACTGGAAAAAGGGCACCCCCCCCTCCTTTATATATATATATATACACTCACAAATAATAACAGCCATAATAATAATATTATAGATAATGTAGATATACAGGGTTTCAGGGCATCTTTCAACCTAATTATAAAACCAACCTTCAGTGTGCCATGTGCTTGAAGACGTTTATGACTGTGATCCACTGGTCTCTTATTCACTACACTTTCCCTAAAATAAGCCAGCAATGAAAATATATAAATAACAGTGTGAAAAGTACAGTTGCAGTGAAAAGCATTTTAAAATGATTTCTGAATGATCACGTGACACAGAAGAATAATTAACTGGGGCAATAATGCAGAAAATTCAGCTTTGATCACAGAAATAAATTACATTTTAAAATATTTTAAAATAGAAAACAGTTATTTTAAATTTAGAAATATTTCACCATAATATTGTTTTTGCTGTTGGATCAAAAAAAGAATTACATTCTTCATGACAAAATATTTGATTTCATAGTGATTTGATTCTGTAATGTGTTTTTACAACTACAACATTACTGTACAACATTTATACATGTGAAGACGAGCCGAGAGTACAGAATGTTAGACTGTAAATAGAAAAATTAGCTAGACTAGATAGTTAATATGTGCTATTAACAGCCTTGAATTAACCATTATTCAATATTATTACCATACATGATTAAATGTTAATAAATTAAGCGTATCAGCCATCACAAATCAAAAAAGAAATATGTTACCTATGACGTGTATCACTCGTCGCTTTGTGTAAGTTCCTTTACAAAACAGCGTGGGGGCACACCTGCGCTTATGATTTACCGATGGTAAAAAAAATGTATCTGTTGTTGTATTACTTTTTTTACAAAGGTCAAACTCAAATGCAGTTACGGGTTTTAGACCATAGATATCCATTATAAAGGCTAGATGACTTATGGCCGAGTCCCTAACGTTATCACCGGTGGCCATCTTGTCACAGGCAAGCTTGGTGGGCTCTATGGTACCTAATGTAAGGTGAGTGATCGCAAATACTCTAATCTCGCTGAAATCTTGACGGATTTACAAACGGTTTAGTTTCTTACAAATGTTATTAACGTGGCTATTATTCTGGATGCTTTATTTATAATATGCAATTTTTCAAAAAGTATGCAGTGTCATAACTACATCTCTGACATTTTTAACAAACCAAACCGTTTGAAAATCGGTAGACAATTGAGCATGTTATGGTTATTTCAAAGTACATGCACCATTAACACACAATGTTATGAGTAAGCGAGCTGTCTGTGGCAAGATGGCCGCCAGGTGCAGACGTCGACCTCCATTGGCCAGCAGCGCTTACGAGACATCTAGCCTTTATTATGGATATCTATGTTTTAGACCAGCAAATGTGTGCAAATGTATATTTAAAACGGCACCGGCGGCATCACATTACATTTTCATCAACAGGTTACAAACTAGTTTGTTGTAGCTATATGTGTGCTCAACTTATATATACATTTGGCCAAAATCACAATTTACAAAAGATTAAATGCGTATGCACAGGCTATTTAAGTGAAGGCTGTATATTGGCAATAACTAGATGGCAAATGCTAGACGTCTCTCGTCCAACATGTCTCAGTCAGTCATTAAATAAGTAAAATATTGCCTTTATAGACATAGTGTTTAGTACTTATTCAAACATCAAGATCTTTGTTTACCTTTGCAAAACTTCGATCAGCTGCCTGCTGATGTGCAGCTGCTGCGGAACGGTAGAGTGCATTCAGTCAAGATAGAGGGGGCGGAGTTATCAGGTTTACTCTTTTTAAGAAATTCAATTGGCTAAATATTTGTAAAACAGACAGAAAGACGTAAATGGTGACCAATAGCATTGATTTATTGAAAAATAAAAAACACCACCCCCCCCAAAAAAGGGCACTTCGGACAAAAAGGGCATGTGCTCTGCACAGGTTGAGCCCTACCTGTGCACGTGCCTGCTTGTAACTCCGTTTGAGCTTGATTTAGGTAAAAATGAATAATGTAATGACACAAGCAAGAATCTGACCATATATAAGACACAATACCAACTTTGATTATGCAGTGGTAAATTACTGTAAAAACAGATGGCCATCACGTCACTTATCCATCCCATTGCTGGAGCAGTGCTGTGCTGTCCGTAGTTTGTGACAGAGTTTACGGTGCTAACGTTACAGTAGTAGCCAGAGTGACTGATAATGCATGTTCCAATATTATATTTTCCACAGAAATTACAAGGTGAAACGATGAGGTTAACATCTATTTTGTAAGTGGAAAACCATTACTTCTACCAGAACTTAATGACAATAAATACTATCCCAAGTCACACCACTAGGTCTAATCAATATCTAGGCAATCCCTTGAACTCTGGTGGTTTTGTGCCGCTTTGACATGATAAGTGAAATTAGACAAACATATTTGCTTCTGGCTTTAATTGTTTTGCTGAAATGGAAAGAAATCCATGTACTCTATGGGGCAATGGCACATGCAAACTTTGTAACAAAAGCATTTCTATATTTAGTGTAGTAGAAGGAGAAAATGGTTTACAGGACAAATATGCATATCTTAAGAACTCGCTGGAGACTGGCATCTCTCACACCTATTCAACACAACGGGCTTCCTGAGAGGAGCTAAGACACAGGAAAAGGGGGGTCAAAGTCATCAGCCCCCACTCACAGACACCACCAGAGTGAAGACCAACTGTATAAATCAACAGCCAATGAATGTGATTGTATATTATTTCAGTCTGGACTTTTGTCTTAACTATGATGGCACCAAATTGGTGCTTAAGAGTCTGTGAATAATACAATTAATGTAAATGTGTCAATATTGGTTGTTTTGTTTCCATTTGCTCTAGCCAGTAGAATGTGATTTCCATTTTAATGCATCAGGATAGGGGGAGTTAGTTCAATTAGTTAGTTCCGTGAGTCAATCATAACCGATAATCCAGGCATACATTGTCGTTGCCCTAGATGTGTGTTAGGGTAGATTATTCAGACTAAACTGTATAGTATTTTCTTAGGCCATAGGGCGGATTTAGGATTTTAGACATGTAATATTCTTAGCATTGTATTTTGTGATATTCAGTGTCTTGTTATAAATCTGCCACCTACATTAGTTTCAGTTGCAGACTTCACACTTCTGAAATTTGTCCATACCCTTTTGGTGTGTGTAAAGCCATGTACTTTTTATGATTTGGCTGATGGAACATTAAATATCTCTATTCTGTAACAATACTATCATAAACCAAATGTTTATTTTCCATTAGGATTTTAGATGAACTAAATTACACTCTTACCTTGGTGAAAGTGTAAGTTAAAGGTACAATATACTGTTTTCCAAAACAATAACAAAAGACATACTTTGCATTAAAAAGCAAACATCACTATACTTATATATATATGTATGTATATATGTTAGTTGTGTACTTTCCGTGGATCTGATTGCAGATTCAGTAACATGATACATTACTTCTCTCTTCAAATGTGTTCAGAATTTTTTTTATAGCTCCTACAGTGAGATGTAACACTATTTACATGTTAGAAATTCATATCCGCCATCATTATTCTTGGTTTTCCCATCCCCACCTCAAGGTATGACTTCATGGCCTAAGAGGAATACAGCCTATTCCTATGACCAAATCCTAGTATTGACTGCCACTTGCTGGTTAAACGATTCAATTACGACGGAATTATTCACCCATTCAAATGCTATTGAATTTAAAATTGCTTATAAATGGCAATAAAAAACCTACACAACTGTACCTATCAATCACAAATCCACAAGGGCGCTGAATGACAATTGGACGAATATTATCCCACTGGAATGGAATTAATATTGTGAAAACTGCGGGAGCTGAAAAAGTGCAAAAAAAGTGAAGGAAAGGAGAATAATAATATTTTTTTTTTAAAGTACAATGTGTCACTGATCATGACTGTAGGCAGTGTTACATTTCAGAAATAGTATGAATGTTTGATATGCTTGGGATCAGGGATGGTGGATGGGCATGTAAGTAACTGACTACCACACAGGTGATCTCAGAGTTGAAATCCAGAACAAAAACATGCATTTTTTTCTCCATTACAGCATGATGCACATTTGTTTCTTTTGACAGGCAATTATTGAATTTTTTTGCAATGTTAAACCTAACCTTAATCCTAACCTCAGTATCATCACTCCTAAACTTAACCGTTAGTAACATCATGCCTAACCTTAACCTTAACCTGTCTGGAATGTTCCATGGCCGCATGAATCCTTGCAAGAATCCGCCGCAACAAAACTGGACACTAGCGGACCACCGGTCGGCAGAGTTCGCAGTCCATCAGCTGTTTGTTCATCGGTTAATGGGCGGTCCGCTTGTGGCAGAGTTGGCAGGTGAGCAGTCTACCATGGGTGAGCAGCATTTTAGAAAGAGGTCCTCCAGGAATCCGACACACTTCTGCTGATTTTACAGTTGATCCTTCAGCTGCTTATAGGATATATCCTAGGCTATTCTTATGTTCTGGATTTCTATTGCTAGCGAAAAATATTTTAAACAATTTTTAAAATAGAATAAAATTACGCTTGTTAACCGATTAGCAAACCACCTGGCCGCTGGTAAGGTGCAAGGAAGTAGAAAGACCAATATAGCCTAATAGTAAAACATGCAGCTGAAATGTAAAATATATTGAAATATGTTGTCATATAATGCAATACTTTTACGTTTCTAATTAGTTCCCTTAGAATGTAATTCGGGAGAATTTCTGAGGTTGCATTCCATTTTATCAATGGATTCATCATTTCGGACACCACTGTTCAGCAAGCTCAGCATGAATCAGGCACGTGCACAGGTAGGGCTCAACCTGTGCAGAGCACATGCCCTTTTTGTCCGAAGTGCCCGTTTTTTGGGTGGTGTAGGGTGCGTTGCGGAAAAAAAAGGGCGGAATCGCGGAATCTATCAATAAAAACGGAATTTACTTATAACACGGAATCTCGCAGAATTTGAATATTTTCGAGCAATCTATATATATATTTTTTCTATAATCCAAATATATTCCAGTAATATTAACAACTGTCATTGAGTTTGTCCTAATACAAAAGGCAGCAAACATGGGTGTTAATTTGCGCTCTATATATAGGCTATATGCAGTGTGTTTCTCTACTGAATTTGGCCAGCATGCGCTCTGGCATATAGTTCAAACTTTGTAATCTGCTTGATAAATGACAGCTATTAACAACGGTATTCACTCCATTCTAAATTTTCCAATCAAACAACGCTTGCTTTACTCCATTCAATCTCTTATCCAAATGCATATAACTAGGTATAGGCTACTATGTTCCTTCGCCTGAAGCAATTCCCTGATGGTCTAATCAGGCAGCTAGAGCTCAGGGAGAGCAAGGTCGAAATAGCGGGACTGCTGCTGAATGTTATGGCTTTGACCACATGATTGTGCCTGATACAACTTCTTTAAATAACGTTTATAAATATTTTTGTTGTTCCACTTTTCTTCCATATCTTAGGAAATCTTTGTCTACTCTTTTATTTTTTATTGTGGGTAGATTCATCTGTAAGAAGAAATACTTTGTTATTAACATGACTAATATTTCGTGAAATAGCCTTCTGCCGGTCTAGAAATAAGTACTTTGATCATATGGAAAGTAAATTTAGTCTACCTGGCATATTTTAGGTTCGGGTGCAGGCTTCTGAATGCAACTTTTGTCCAAATCACGGAAATTGGAAAAAATAACGGAAATCATGGAATTGGCCAAAAAATAACACAGATTTCATAGGGCCCTAATGGTGGTGTTTTTTTCTTCTTCAATAAATCAATGCTATTGGTCACCCTTTACGTCTTTCTGTCTGTTTTACAAATATTTAGCCAATGGAATTTCTTAAAAAGAACTTGTGTAAATCTTGTTCGCTCCTAAAACTGTCAGAATCTTGACTGAATGCACTACAGTTCCCCAGCAGCCACACATCAGCAGGCAGCTGATCGAAGTTTTGCAAAGGTAAACAAAGATCTTGATGTTTGAATAAGTACTAAACACTATGTCTATAAAGGCAATATTTTACTTATTTGATGTCTGACTGAGACATGTGGGACGAGAGACATCTAGCATATGCCATCTAGTTATTGCCAATATACAGCCTACACTTAAATAGCCTGTGCATACACATTTCATCTTTTGTAAATTGCGATTTTGGCCAAATGTATATTACAACAGGAAAAACTGAGCACCCTTATAGTTACAACAAACTAGTTTGTAACCTTTTGATTAAAATGTAATGTGATGCTGCCGGTGCCGTTTTAAATACACATTTGCACACATTTGCTGGTCTAAAACCCGTAACTGCATTTGAGTTTGATCTTTGTAAAAAAGTAATACAACAACATATCATTTGTTTTTACCATTGGGAAATCATAAGCGCAGGTGTGCCCCTACGCTCTTTCGTAATGGAACTTACACAAAGCGACGAGTGATATTCGTCATAGGTAACATAGCCTATTTCTTTTTTGATTTGTGATGGCTGATATGCTTAATTTATTAACATTTAATCATGTTATGGTAATAATATTAAATTTTGGTTAATTCAAGGCTGTTATTATACACATATTAGCTTTCTAGTATAGCTAATTTTTCTATTTACAGTATAATATTATGTACTATCGGCTCGTCTTCAAATGTATAAATGTTGTACAGTAATGTTGTAGTAGTAAAAACACATTACAGAATCAGATCACTGTGAAGTCTTTATATTTTATCATGAAGAATGTAATTCTATTTTTGATCCAACAGCAAAAACAATATTATGGTGAAATGTTTTTACAATTTAAAATAATTGTTTTCTATTTGAATATATTTTAAAATGTAATTTATTTCTGTGATCAAAGCTGAATTGTCTGCATTATTGCTCCAGTTAAGTATTCTTCAGTGTCATGTGATCATTCAGAAATCATTCTAATATGCTTTTCACTGCAACTGTACATTTCACACTATTATATATATATTTTTTAATTGATGGCTTATTTTAGGGAAAGTGTAGTGAATAAGAGACCAGTGGATCACAGTAATAAACGTCTTCAAGCACATGGCACACAGAAGGTTGCTGTTATAATAAGGTTGAATGATATCTATACTATTATTTGGCTGTTATAAATAGTGAGTATATTATATATATATATCAGCCGCGGTCGGTGGATCTTAATTGGGGAGGACGGGCTCGTATTACGCTCGGAACCGGAGTGAATGGAATGGTGCGCAACGAACAAAACCAATTGTTTTTTTGATTTGCACACATTCCATTCACTCCTGTTCTGAGCGTAATACGAGCC
>JACXGM010039785.1:0-10492 GCA_016801145.1 Umbra pygmaea
GATGGTAGTCGGCAACACTGAACTGTGTAATACCTTTATCCAAATCAGTCAAGGGTCATGTTAAACTGTATTTTCATGTTTGTCATGTTTATAATAAAAATATATAAATTGCTGTAATTTCTTAAGATTCTTAAATTGAGAAATTGTGCAAGTGGTCTCAATCTTAAAATAAGAAAGATAAGCTTGTTCCTTTGCCGGGGTAATTTGCAATATATATCCACACCTTATTAATAGTTAAATCAAGCTTGAAATTAGTTGGTGAATCTTATTAAGAAAAAGTTAGGTATATTTTCTCAAAATAAGACTGTTGTACTTATATAAAAAATGCTTGGCAAGATTATTTTTCTTTTTAGACTAAAAATAGGACACATTTTCTAGAAATAAGGCTTTTTTACTTTCTTAAAAATCATTTTTTGCAGTGTGTTGGTGTTGTGCAGGATGATGTCCTACATCATTGCATAGTTGTTATTTTGTTATTTTCACTTCCTACTTACTGTCTGTAATGTGTATAGTAAAAAAGGAATCTAAAACACATGACCCACTTTGGAGGCACCATAGCTCCGACTGTTTTTAATCCACAGGGATGAGCCACCATTCATTCTTTTCGTCCTCTTTCCAATGATACCAAGCTTTAGTTGCTTGCATGTATGGTTAAGATATAGAGCACAGGTGTCAAACCGGTTCCACGGAGGGCCGAGTGTATGCTGGTTTTTGGTCTTTCCTTTCAATTAGAGCCCAATTAAGACGTAGACTGCCAGGTGAGGCGAGATCCTAACCAATTAGTGACATTCAATCATTCAGGTTCAAGGTAAAAGCGAAAACATGCAGACACTAGGCCCTTTGTGGATCTGGTTTGACACCCCTGCTGTAGAGCGTCAAAAAAGCCTATTAAGCATACTTTTCATAAGTCCTCATTTCTGCAGACATAATGTAGAAATACATTCTACTGTGCAATACGTGATCTCATCACATCGTTTAGTAGATATTTTTGTATGCAAACAGACATCACAGTTTTTAGATATTGTATTCAAACAGGTATCACGTTTATAAAAGGAGATTAAAAAAAAAACTTTATTTAACCAGGTGAGCACGTTGACAACAGTTTCTCATTTGAAACAGCGACCTTAAGTTACACATGAATTACAAGACAAAGTACACAATTAATTAATACAGTAGTAAAAACAGAAGTACATTGTAGACGTCTTCAGATCAAACGATTAAGAATATGTACAAATAGTGTAGCAGATGTCAGTATGTGGAGGTAGATGTTTGACGTGGTGTTATACCATACAATCAGTGGGGAAAAAAAACAATAAACAGAAACAAAGAAGGGTCTGAGGTAGAGAAGTACATCTGTCTGGATAAAGTGACTGGGCATAAATAACACTTGTGCTGAATTTTAATTAAAAAGCATTACTCGTCACTATTGCTGTTACAAGTTTGATTTAAATCCAACCATTGCAATTGTTTAGATGGTTTGAAATTATTCAAGAACGGTGATTTCAATGAAGTCAGTGATGAGGGCAATTTTTCTTTCTTTTTTCTTTCTAAATAAAGGCACTATTTGCCGTACTGTCAGAAGTGTGTGTGTGGCACTGAAGTCCTTGTTACACATCTTTATCACCTTCCCTTGTAAGTAATTTCTACATACCATTTGCACATAGTTAAGAATTACGGCACTTACCATCCTGAAAAAAGTTTTTATATTTGATCTTGACTTGTTGGCAAGTTATTTTGCCCAGTCATGTTTGTTCTGTATGAATTTGACATAAATTTAGGATTAGACATAGTTTATAAAGATTTGTGCATATGGTTGTAAAACATTATTGCATTGTGGAAAAGGTATATATGCTAGCCCTAGTCTTTAGGGTAAATTTCCATAGGAACATTAATTCTTTCTGCTCACACTGAAAACCATATATAATTGATCCAACTGAAAACATTTTGAGCAATGAATCACACCTATATTTTTTATGCTTACCCAATGTAAAATACATAAATTTGTTCAACTCATGATTTTTAGGTTGTCCCAATAAATTTCATTCAATTTGGCTAAACATGTATATTTTATGTTGATCATCACAGCCAATCATCACATTTACTGTAAATTAAGACAATGTAAATTATGAAATTAGTCACATTTGCATATCACACATAGGAAATGTTTCCTATGAAAATGCAGCAGATACACCTTTCATACCACATTGACAGTTACAGAAATTGTATTTTTACAAATTAGAATATCAAACTGATGAAACATCCTACATTGATGGAACATTTAGAGATTTTTACAAGATAAGCTAAACTACATTGACTGGAACACTCTTCTCAGTAATGGTTGCAATAAATTACACCACTTACAGTTTTTTATTAGGTTTGAAAAGTAAAGAATAATATTATAATTTAATAATCAAACAAAGTAATTGATACATTAATGCATAAAGCAGAACATACATTAAAACAAATGATTCTTTAAAAGTAATAGTGCAGAAAAGCATGCTGGGAAATGTCAACACGAGCAATTATGGTGTAACAAAATATGCTTTGAGTCAAGATGAAATCTTTAGGTTTGTACTTCCCAGGTAATTTAAATTTTGTCTACATTAAAAATAATAGGTTATACAATAAACTTGTATTATTTAACATAGCAAAGTAGGCTAATTAATAATACATTTCATTTATATAGTGCATCACATGGTAGGTTACTCTTCGACACTTTACAGTATAACCAGCACATTTAGCACATAAAGAGATACAGCAATGAAACCAACACATTAAACAAGCATATTGAAAGCAATTAAAAAAGAGTGTACAACTTTGTAAAAATATGGAGTGGCTAGGTATAGGTATATATATTAAAAGGTATATATATTTATATATATATTTAAAGGTAATAGGTATATATATTTAAATCCTAACAGCCGCCGTATTTTCTTTTTGCATATTCTATGCTTCACCTCCTCGTAACTTTCCATAAAAAGTTGTGAAAAATATAATTCTCCATCTCTGCATCAGTAAATCTGTGATCGATACAGTGGTCTATTTAAGAAAGCCGTGAACGTGCACTTATCCAGAATATCTACATCTGGCTTGACATAGCGTTACCTTTTCATCCTGGCTTGGCAAACGTGCAACCGATTAAGCCGCGATGAGCAGATCATACTAAGTCAAGCTGCGCTTTTTCAGTTATCCTGGATTTCTTTATTATACTTTTGAGCAATACCCTCCAGGGCTGTGGGAAGGGGAGTGTGCAAAACATAGAGAGGCAGCTATGCTGTTTAGAGTGTGCAAAGGTGCGTTAACCACATAGAAAGAGTGGGTGGGGTTAACATGTACAGCGGTCTGACAGTAGATTTAATACAAGTAGTTTGAAGGTGGTTAAAGGAACGGTGGATTCAAACTTCAGGGATTTTTGTAATGCATTCCAATCGTTTGCAGCGGAGAACTGGAAGGAAAGGCAGCCAAAAGAGGTGCATGCTTTAATGGCAATCAGAGAGATATACCTGCTTTAATGATCGTAGGTAATTGTGCCTGTAAATAAACAAATGCAGTTGTGTGTATTCCGTTTTTCAAGAAATAATAATATAGTAGATAAGGCATCAACTTTTTAGCCAGAGGTCACAGGGTTGAAAAACCAGTGGGGATACTTTTTGTGGAGATAAAACACAACCGTAAATCTCAGAATTTCTCCCAAATTACGTTCTCAGGAAACTATTTTGAAAACCTAAATTACTTTCTATGCCAACCTATTTAGGGTGTTTTTACATTTGAACTCCACGTTTTGTTATTAGGCTATATTTGTACTTGAATTACGTTGCTCCGGTACATTTTGTTTAGCGGATTTATGCGAGAACATTCCATACATTCCATAGCGTTCGAAATTATATTGCAACATTCACAGTTAAGGTTAGGTAGGAGGATACTAACGGTTAAGGTTAGGCATGAGGTTACTAACGGTTAAGGTTAGATATGACATTACTGAGGTTAAGGTTAGAATTAAGGTTAGGGTTAACATTACAAAAACCGACAATCGCGTGTAGGAGGATACTAACGGTTAAGGTTAGGCATGAGGTTACTAACGGTTAAGGTTAGATATGACGTTACTGAGGTTAAGGTTAGAATTAAGGTTAGGGTTAACATTACAAAAACCGACAATCGCGTGTAGGAGGATACTAACGGTTAAGGTTAGGCATGAGGTTACTAATGGTTAAGGTTAGATATGACGTTACTGAGGTTAAGGTTCGAATTAAGGTTAGGGTTAACATTACAAAAACCGACAATCGCGTGTCTGCATGACACACGCAATGTAGAACAAAACACACAAAGTGCCGGTCTGGATTTGAACTTGCGAACACTGGCATGCAAGTCGCAGATTTATACGCCCATCCACCATCCCCGAACTACGCCCTAGCAAAAACTATGCTATTTACATGCTACGTCATGATCTACTAATGTTCATATTGAACGTTATTCGAGTGTTCAATTTAGTTCCCTACAAACGTAATTGACCCTCTCATACGTTCATATTTGACATATTTCGGTTTTACAAAATAGTTCCCTCAGAATGTATTTAATGTGATTTAGGGCTGATAAAACAAGGAAACAAATTTCACATATTTTAATGTTTCAGAAGATACAGTATGAAGGCTTTAGGGAAATTAAGAAATGTATTTTCCTCAAATTGATACATGAAGTCATCTTTTATTTTAGCCAGTCTCGTCTTGTCTATATTGTAAAACAATTGAAGATGATGAATTGATATGTTAAATTATAAGTAATACAATCCTTCTGTTACAAACCACAATTTTTACACAAATCAACATCCAGGCCAAGCTAAATTCATGTTCATCTCAAGTGACGCCAAAGGAGAAACAGCAGCCAATCAGATGTACAGTATGTTGGGGCTTCCCCAATACCAACAAGAAAGCGGAATAGAATAACTAGGAGCTTATATTACAAGGAATTATATGGCCAATGGATTGAAATCAATTATTTTGCAACTGACAAACACCTATTGTCAATGTAAACTGTAAAATTATTACTTTAAACCTCTGAACCATAAAAAAATATTTGAAATTAGTTTATCTCCAAAAAGAATGTACTTAAATGTGTTTAGAACCCGCAATCTCTTGCATGTAAGAAAAGTGACTATTCCTTTAGGCCAACGACCCTCTAGAGCAAATTACGAAAACATTTCCATCCCTGTCTATTTCATTCAGTACTTGTAAAAAGGCTTTTGTTATATCTGCCATTATTGCTACTGAATGCTGTCTGAATTTATCCAAAACACTTAACAAATCTGGATTTAAATTCGGGCCTGTCAGCCTTTACGCAGTCAATTACGAAGGACTACGCTTTTCATGTGATGATGCATCAAATACTACCCTGAGTTTAGTGTTGTCTCTGTCTTCTTAAATTATTGCAAGATGTGGTAGATAGTACACTACATTGTCCGAATGTATTGCAGGTACTTCTTCCACAATGGCTTCTAAAAGGTACTGTTGGATCACTTCGTTATATCGATTGTACAGTGAAGAATCACCTTTCATTTTTTTACCAGTCTTCTAAATCTCTTATCTGCAATGTTGTACTTAGATGCAACTGTCACCTTTTCCTCTTTCCATGGTAACCAGACTTCATATCTTCCATTTATGTATTTCATATTCTCATCAAAATGTTTTAGTACATCTATGCACTCCAAACAATGTTCCCTCTCCATATGAATTCCTAGTGATTCCGTTTCCCAGAATTTGCATAATTGGTTTAAGAGGGCTTGTTCTTTTCCATGTCTCACATGCAAAACACCTACATTATTTTCTACTGTGATGTTTAGTATTGACACTGTTCCTTGCACCTGCCATCCAAACTTGGTCTCCAGAGACACTAGTGCTTAATCCAGCCTTTCCATCTTCCCGGTTACGATTTTCCAGTAATAATATCACAAATAGTATCACAACCATAACGAAGAATGCTCTTTATAATAACTCAGTAGTGGTATGTGCTACTACTATGGGTAATCAAATGAATATGGTGGCTAATGAGTAGTTCATAACGCCAACACGTATTCCGACACCAAGCTCTGTTCCATCTGGATTAGTAACTTTCACATGTAGGTATAGCATTGTATTGTTTAGGTCAACATAATCTTCCAGCACTTTTCCAGCAATATAGAACTCCAGTGGGGCTGAATCCGATATTGCTGATAAAGGTGATGTTTTAACGTATTCATTTTTCTCAATAAATGTTTGCATGAATGGTACCGAAAATAAGTCCAATTTACTTTTCATGCATTGCTTAAGCGCCTCTTTAAAATATGTTTTGAGTGTGTCTTGCAGTGCTTCCTCCGGACATCTTTTTGGGTGTATGTTTTCTTTTATCCACTGTTTGTGGTTTTGTTGCACTTTTAAATTTTTTACTCTTTGTTTGGCCTATTTCTAACACCACATGTCATAACCATTAATCCTGATCCATCCTGCTGTTAATGTTGTCCATTTATTACATTACTGACAATGTCTCCCGCTATGTGTCTTGTCGCTGTTTTTACATGTGGTTTTGCTGTTGAAAACCCTCGCTCCAATAGCGGTATAGCCATTCGGAAAATCCCTTGGAAAAGCCCTCCAAGGCCTATGTTGTACATTGCAGAACACCCACGATACCCCAGTAAGCCATTCCTGGGATGTGTAGTAATCAACACTCCTTTGAGGATCACCATGGAGATTGTGCGGGTGCTTGTTAAAGTCTAAAAGCCTGTTTACTTGGTCTAAAGTGTAGCTTTGCAATCACTTTTCCCACTTGGGAATGGAATAAACTGATTTTGATCAGATTTTACTTTGATGCAGAGGTCTTACTGCCTTGTCATACATTACTGTGACAGCTTCATAATTTTTTCCACTAATATGTACGTTTCTTAACAGCGGGACATAGCTGTCACCCACTCATTGGTAATAAAGTATATCCGTGTAGATGTATAGGCTGTGAAAACCCACTTGAATGTCCAAATAGTAAGAGGCATAATTAGGGGCCATCCACCATTGTCCAAGCCCAATATCTGCTCCAGCTTTACATTGAATTTTAACCTTATATCTGACCCTCCTTTTAGATGCATTTTGCTTTTAAATTCATCATAGACCATCCACAAGCCATGTGGTATTATACTTGTGTTTATCTCACAAAGCAGCGTCCCTATGTTGTTATAATGTCCAGTTTTGAGTTCCAATGTAAATGTTATATCTTTTTCTGAATCAAATAATTGGATTGCATTCTCACTCTTAGCAATTTTCTGCCCTGAATGCGGATAGTGGAAATTCTATCAATGCCACTTCCCAATCACCTCTCAAATGTATATATTTAGCAAGTTGTGTGGTATATCTAGAATGTGTATTGTTTGGATAAAATTGCAGCTATGAATTACTCAGTAACTTTATGTAAAAAATGACATGATTCAACAAATCAGTATGCTTTTAAGCTCTGTTTATATCAACAACTTGTTCCACAGTTATCCAGCTGTTGAATTTCTCAGGCCATTCCAGCACATAATCTTTCCTTTCTGTGTTTTCCCTTCCAGTATTTTTTCCACTTTAAATGTTTTCTCATTGGGAAAAATTATTTTCAATAATTCCTTTTTATAAAAGGTTCCGTCAATGACGACACCATCATAATCTTTTATCCTGTATATGGGTGGTATTCGCAAGATGCTTTCAATTATTGTGAAGAACTCATCAGTGTAACCCCTTTTTTGTTTGTTCATTTACCTGGTCATTAGTGTCTTACTGAGGAACTTTCCAAAAGTTGTGAACTTAGCCCAACCCAGAAAAGTATTCTATTCCGATATTTATGCTAATCTCTGATTGAAACAGTATGACAATGTTAGGTATGAACTATTCACGGGGATCATAATACCCCAGAATGCGACTGTGGGTGTACAGCATTCAACTGACGTCACTCTGGAGCCACGCCTTAAGATGACACCGCCCTCAAAACAGCTTAAAACACACAAGTGCCCATCCCTTCCTATCTACTTCCCAAGATAATTTAAGGATGTCACAAGATTGCAATCAACTCTTGTCTGATGATGCCAAGTATACAAACAATGTTCTCAATGCTTGAGTTCAAGTGTACAACTACTGGTCATACTTCAAGCAAAGTTTTACGTTGTATCGAGACTTCTTAGCATTTTAAAAATAGATTTTGACCCTATCATACACTGCTCAAAAAAATAAAAGGAACACTTAAACAACACAATGTAACTCCAAGTCAATCACACTTCTGTGAAATCACACTGTCCACTCAGGAAGCAACACTGATTGACAATCAATTTCACATGCTGTTGTGCAAATGGAACAGACAACAGGTGGAAATTATAGCCAATTAGCAAGACACCCCCAATTAAGGAGTGGTTCTGCAGGTGGTTACCACGGACCACTTCTCAGTTCCTATGCTTCCTGGCTGATGTTTTGGTCACTTTTGAATGCTGGTCTAATGGTAGCATGAGACGGACTCTACAACCCACACAAGTGGCTCAGGTAGTGCAGCTCATCCAGGATGGCACATCAATGCAAGCTGTGGCAAGAAGGTTTGCTGTCTCTGTCAGCGTGTCCAGAGCATATAGGCGCTACCACACTGTAAAAAATATCTACTTGATTCTACTTAAAATCATAAGTTAAGCAGCTGCCTCAAAATTTCAAGTAAAAACAAAATGGATTAATGAATTGTTTTAACTCATTATTTTGATTCTTGTTAAGCTGTGAATTGCCTTCTGCGAGTCAACATGACAAAACAATTATTGTTGTTTCAACTCATTCATGAGCATTCTGTTCACTTATCCCCATTAGTGCATTCAACTTAGGAATTTCAATTAAGTAATGTCTTTGAATTAGGGTATCAAGTTTTAGATAATCTAAAAGAATGTCTTGTTTTAACATTTCAGTACAATTTTTTTATTAAAACCAATGTTAAGCCAATACAAGCCATACATAAACACTTCAATCATGCAATCATCTCAAACTTGTAATCAATACCTTCTTCGGTACCAAACTTCCATTGGGTGTGGGTCACATAATGAGGCTAAGATAAATAGAAGGGTTATGTGTGAGCTTACACTATAAGGGGTATCCCAAGCAGACTTCAATATTTCTCAGTGTGTGTATAGAAGGTGGATGATGGGAAGTGTTTCCTGCAGTTGTCTGCACTGCCTGTTGTCAACCAAGAAGTTGGTCAGGCTGAATGTAGGCTAGATAGACCAATAGACACATACAGCAGTATAGATATCTATATTCAGCACCTCCAAAAAAGTTCATCTAAGTTGTTTATCATTGTTATTGGTGTGTGACCTAATGAGGTTAAGTTGACTGATGATCACTGCAGGAAACATCTCACCTTCTACAGGTCCTTCTCAAGAAATTGGCATATTGTGATAAAGTTCATTATTTTCCATAATGTAATGATAAAATTAAACTTTCATATATTTTAGATTCATTGCACACCAACTGAAATATTTCAGGTAATTTATTGTTTTAATACTGATGATTTTGGCATACAGCTCATGAAAACCCAAAATTCCTATCTCAAAGAATTAGCATATTTCATCTAACCAATAAAAGAAGTGTTTGTAATACAAAAAAAGAAAAGAAAAAGTCAACCTTCAAATAATTATGTTCAGTTATGCACTCAATACTTGGTCGGGAATCCTTTTGCAGAAATGACTGCTTCTGAGGTGCACTGCTGAGGTGTGATGGAGGCCCAGGATGCGTCGATTGCAGCCTTAAGCTCATCCAGAGTGTTGGGTCTTGCGTCTCTCAACTTCCTCTTCACAATATCCCACAGATTCTCTATGGGGTTCAGGTCAGGAGAGTTGGCAGGCCAATTGAGCACAGTAATACTATGGTCAGTAAACCATTTACCAGTGGTTTTGGCACTGTGAGCAGGTGCCAGGTCGTGCTGAAAAATAAAATCTTCATCTCCATGAAGCTTTTCAGCAGATGGAAGCATGAAATGCTCCAAAATCTCCTGATAGCTAGCTGCATTGACCCTGTCCTTGATAAAACACAGTGGACCAACACCAGCAGCTGACATGGCAGCCCAGACCATCACTGACTGTGGGTAATTGACACTGGACTTCAGGCATTTTGGCATTTCCTTCTCCCCAGTCTTCCTCCAGACTCTGGCACCTTGATTTCCGAATGACATGCAAAATTTGTTGTTGTTTTGTTGTGCTGCTTCTCTGTAGCCCAGATCAGGCGCTTCTGCCGCTGTTTCTGGTTCAAAAGTGGCTTGACCTGGGGAATGCGGCACCTTTAGCCCATTTCCTGCACACGCTTGTGCACGGTGGCTCTGGATGTTTGTACTCCAGACTCAGTCCACTGCTTCCGCAGGTCATCCAAGGTCTGGAATCGGTCCTTCTCCACAATCTTCCTCAGGGTCCGGTCACCTCTTGTCGTTGTGCAGCGTTTTTTGCCACACTTTTTCCTTCCCACAGACTTCCCACTGAGGTGCC
>JACXGM010039786.1:0-10492 GCA_016801145.1 Umbra pygmaea
ATTTCCAGATCCTTAAGCTAATGAGGAGGCTGTCAATCAAAGTATGTCACGGTGTCACCTTTTTCCCATTGGTTGATCGGTATCAGAGTGTGAAGATCGATTTTACATGCCTAGATTACTACGTTAGTAGTCTCTTGCCAGAGATTTGAGTCTTGGCTACCCTAGTTGAAAATGCTAGCTTTGGTTATTATTTGATTATCAACTTTTTCGCGTGGAGGGTTTTGCTGAAAGTTTATTGCAGTAAGCAGCATCTAACGACACAGAAGTTGACCCTGCCGTGTAGGAATTTGGATGAAGTGTGATCATTGCCTTAATTTTTCGATATACGATTCCGTTCATGCCGGAGCAGTCGGACGCCCTTCTCATTGTAGCCTATCCATTTCATCAAAGAATAGAACCACAAGTGCAATGTTCCGATGTCTTGAAAACACACGCACACAAACACACAAAGTCAACCACACACACACAGAAACTAAGTTCGCCGGAGCGAGAGAGCAGCTACGGTAGTTAACGGAGCACAACAAGTGACACCGAAGCCACAACAAAACGCAACATATCGGCACAGTTAGTTGGATTTTCTGTTTGTGACATTGCATCTCGTTTTGGGGTTGGTGAAAGAATCATTTATCCTACAAACCAACCCCGTGTTGTACCCTTGGTTCCTCCCCAGCGGCGTTTTTTACGTTCACAATGTATTTATATCACAGGTTTCTATCTCCCGTTCTTGGCTTGCTTGCTATGGCTGAACGATTAAGTCCCGCCCTCTTATTAGCTTAAGGATGTAGAAATACGGAAATAAATATATACGGAAATAAATAAATAGGGAAATAAAAGAATATGGGAATAAATGAATAAAAAATAAATAAATACAGAAATAAATGATCACAGAAATAAATAAATAGGGAAATATTATTGATTAATAAATGTATAGTTTTATATTTGTATCTTTTTATGTATAAATATTTTTATTGACGCATTTATTTATTTAGTTATTTCTTATTTTGGCAGACTTGGTCCTCCATACTGTTCTAGCTGTATGTACATGTATGTAAAATGGTGCGTCTATCAAAAGAAATACAATCCAAAACAATAATGACCAAATTAATTAAATGGACTTCTATGGCTAATTTTCCACCATTTTATGATGTGGGTGATTATAAAACAACATTGTTGTAGCTGATGTTGAAGGGGTATGTATAAAACTAAATAATATTTGGGACAGTAAAAATACAGTATTTCTTTTAGGCTCGAACCACTGACTATCATGACATAGACTGTCCTGCAGCGATATAGCCCTCTATGCCATGCGGACCCTAGCATTAGATATATTTGTGGATATTGTTGTTCCATCACATCCTTTGAGCAGGCATAATTGATGTCAATATCTAGACTTGATTCTAGGCTTACCATTTGCATTTGGATTCTGGGGTCTGACAACATGATCGCCATCACAAACGTAGCTGAAACCTTAGGCTTACCAAAAAACATCACTTTGGAACATCATTAAAAATAAGCAAAGCACTGGGGAACTTAGCATTTGCAAATAGCCTGTAAGGCCAAGAAAGAATTCTACAGTGGATGACCGAATGAAGAAGAGAAAAGATTCTGTAATCTATATGTTTTATAATATTTTGATAGAAACAGTAGCAGTTAATTTCCAAAGATATGAAAATACATTGTTTGTAACAGGTTAAAGTGCTTAAAGGCAAAACACACGCACTAGGCAGAGGAATAAAAGACTAATAACATGGAAACCTGTTATTGATGCACCTCTATCACACATTTTCAATTTCGAGGGACACTAATATCACAGTCAGCTCAAGTGAGCCTAACCGATCCCCTGACTGATTAACTAATTCAGAAGAGACATTTTCACAGCCAATTTATTTGCCCAATGAGATGTACATACTGTTATACTCTACACACAGTAAACATGTTGACAAAGCTGCCTTACAAGGTGACGCACCGTGTCAAATGGTCATTATTTGATGTAGATTGTAACAGTATGAGTTGTGTGTTTTGCTTAAATATACAGAAACAGGTGCATTAATGGTAATGTAAAGGTGAATACTTTGTTTGCCTTTCAGAATAGCACAACTGTATGTCATCAGCTACCTGCCGGCTGTGCCGGTGAGTTATCTTTTATGTCAAGCACCCACTTGTTTTAAGGGCTTTAAGTTAATTTTTCAAACCATTTGCTCTATAAATCTATTGTTATCAGTGGAATTATAAATGTAGTTACCTCATTTAAATACACAAAAATCTTGTCTCTTTAACTCCATCTCTTTGTCAAGGCTATGTTCCTGCATCAACTTCAGGCATCTTATCTACAGAACCAGGTATACACTAAGCTGTTGCTCATTGTATCCTTGCCAATCTCTTTCGTCATCTGTGTTAGGCAATGTAAACGGAAATTATATTTACCATTTTGTTTTTTGTTTCTCATGAAGATACATTTTCATTATTGTTTTATTTTTCTTTATTTTTAGTTTTTTGATTATCTGTGTGTAACGTGAGATTAGTCAAGTCAATGTAATACAAAAACATAGATATTAAAAACAACTATGCTGACAATTAACCATGCAGTTGTTTTACTACAGTGTAATGAGTTCAGCATAGGTGTGTGTGCAATGAAATTAAAAGGTGAGAGGTTGAACTGATGCGAAAGTGAACAGTGTACAGATAGATGCAACATATCTGCATCACTTTATTATAAAACATATCTGAATGCCAGACTTGCAATAAGCCATCTCTCCTATCTGTTAGGCTGTCATATCTAAAATATATTACTAATAATGTTATCGATGGATCCCCTCCAATTACGAATATTATGGTTTAAACCTTCACATGGGTTCTTTTTCACTGGCAATGTCATAGCTTTGCAACCCAAAAGGGTTTTTCCAGGAATCAGGTAGTAATATAATGTTACTTTAAGACAGCCCTCACTATTATTCTATGTGAATAAATGATTTTTCTTCAATTTTTACCCATGAATTTTGCATGCAGCACAATTCTACATATTAACCATTCTGGACTTGGGACAGTCCAGTGGACTTGGTACAGTCAATGTTGAGATTTTTGTCTACTGAAGCACACCCAAATAGCACGTAGATTAGATTATATTCCATTAAATGTTAGTCCTTCTGGATAAAATTGTCTGCTATTAGTGATTACAAAATAAATGTAAATTGAATTACGCTGCTCGCTCAACCAGCATGTATACTTTCACTTTTCATAAACAAAAGTACAGTGGGGTAAATAAGTATTCAACACGTCGACAATCATATCATAAAACATATTGCTAATGCAGCTATTGACATGAAATTTGAACCAGACATTGGTATCAACTCAATTAAGCCGCCCAGCTAAAGAAATCATAACATTCCAAGTAATACAAAAAGTTATAATAATAATAATTAATTGTATTTTTATATCGCTTTTCAATAAACCACATCAGCTATCAGGCAGATAGGTGAGTACCGCTAGTTGTATACACCAATTAGGAATATGGGAGATTATTTGGCGGCCATGATTGAAATGAGGCATGATTTGGAATTTGGCCATGACACTGGGATTAACACCCCTACTTTTACAAATAGTGTTATGGTATCTTTAGTGACCACAGAGAGTCAGGACATCCAAAAGATGGCACCCTACACAGAACAGATGTCCCCATCACTGCTCTGGGGCATTGGGAATGATCTTTAGACCAGAGGGAAGAGTGCCACCTACTGGCCCCCCAACACCACTTCCAGCAGCATTGGTCTCCCATCCAGGGACCAACCAGTTCTGAGTCCTGACCCTGCTTAGCTAAAGAAGCAAACCAGCAGTGGAATATAGGGCGCTATGCTGCTGGCTGCTAATTATGAGCAATAAAGGGAAATGAAACAGGAAAAAAGGTTTGATCACAATAAGAAACAACACTATACCAGCTTATTCCACTAATTAGTTCAGCTACCTTTGGTAATTTGAATCAGCTGGGCTAATGCATGTTGGTTGGTTATACTCTTTGAAAAAGGTTACCCACCTCTGAATGCAAGTCAACACCTCATTTGTCACCAAACTGTCATGCAAGAAACGTCCCATGATGGGCAGAGGCAAAGAGCATTCGCAAACAAGATTGTTGTGCAACATAGCAATGGGACTGATTCTCATCTCCTTAGCGTTCCTATAAGCACCAATGGGGCTATTATCTGCAAGTGGAATAGACTCAAAAAAGTAGCCCAAGAGCCAAGGACCACTAGAAAAGAGCTCCAGAAAAACCTGGAAGCAGAAGGTATAGTCGTCACGAAGAAAACAATAGTCAACGCACTCCACCGCCACGGTCTCCATGCGCGATCACCTCGTAATACTCCATGATTGAAGAAAAGGCATGTTGAACTTGTTTGAAATTTGCTGTGCAACATTTGGAAAAGCCTGTAGATTACTGGAAAAAGATAGTGTGGTCAGATGAGAAAAAAATCTAACTTTTCGGCAACAATATGACACACCATGTTTGGAGGGGAAATGGCTCTGCATATGACCCTAAATATACCATGCCTACAGTGAAGTTCTACAGAGGTGAAGCATCATGGTATGGGCCTGTTTCTCTTCTCATGGTACCGTTGCAATCCAAATCATTAAAGGGAACCTAAATGGAGCCATATAAAAGTCTTGAGAAGAATCTAGTGCCTGCCACCAGGAAAATGAGGATGAGACGTGGATGGACCTTCCCGTAGGACAACGATCCAAAACAAACTGCAAAGGAGACTGTCAAGTGGTTCCAGATGTTGGTGTTGGAATGGCCCAGTCAATCACCAGACTTAAACCCAATAGAACATTTGCGGAAGGAACTGAAGATCAACATTCACAAGCGGAACCCCTGGAACCTTCATGGTCTAGAGATTGTCTGTGTAGAAGAATGGGCAAAAATCCCCCCTGAACACTGAGAGATTACTGTCTTTGTACAGGAAGCGACTTGAAGCTGTCATTCCACACAACTTCTCCACCAAGTATTAAATAAATTCAGTTCAAGCGTGTTCAATACTTTTTTCCTGTGTCATTTCCCTTGAATGCACATAACTTTTTGAATTACTTGGAACGTTCTGATTTCTTTAGCTGAGCGGCTTATTTGAGTCAATACCAATGTCTGTTCCGAATTTCATGTGAATAGCTGCATTGGATATATTTTTTATGACAAGATTGTTGGCATGTTCAATTCTTATTTTCCCCCACTGTAAGTGTGCAATATATATCTATTATAAAGAATGCATAAAACATAGAAACAGTTAGTTAAAATGAATCACAATGTTTGAATACCTCGAACACAAAACCATTGCACAATCTTTAATGCATGCGATGGTACAATGTTTGAAATTTACCTTTATCTGCTTTTTTAATGCCATGATTCACCAAATTCTGGTGAAATGTTGAACAAAACTGGCACTATAAAGGAGATGGAACCAAAGAGTAAGATATTATAAAAACTAAAATGTGGAAAATGTTTATATTTTCGTCTACATAAAAAAACGAATTCTTGTCTGCAGGAGAGTCCAAGAGGTGCAGTCGTTCGAGGTGTCTGTGTATCGAAGGTTTATGACCATATCAACCAGTGTTTTTCTGTGTTCAGGGAATAATACTGCCCCAGATGTACACAGCTGCAGCAGCAAACATCGCAAACATAGTGACAAACTACATCCTGCTCTATTGGATGGACCTGGGAGTTATGTAGGTGTGCTTGTAGTCAGAGCAACAGTTATGTAACAATTACTGGAATAATGAAATGCTCATGTTAATTAAATTGTTTTTTTTGTTGTTTGTATGTGTGTGATTTTATTTTTTCTATAGAGGGTCTGCAATCGCTAATACACTTTCCCAGCTCTACATATGTTCATTCTTGTTTGCATACATTGTTTGGAAGAAGCTATACATAAAAACATGGGGAGGTAAGAGATTCAGCCCTCTTACTGTGAATGAATGTGACCCTGGTTTCTACCACTGTATTAAACCTGGTTGGTTTGGGATGTAAACACCTTTGTCTCCCCCTGCAGGTTGGACTACAGATGCGCTGCAGGAATGGGGCTCCTACATGAGACTGGCAATCCCCAGTACGCTGATGCTCTGTTTTGAATGGTGGATCTATGAGCTGGGAGGGTTCCTTGCAGGTACATTAAAAAATATAGTAGAAAATAAAGAGACTGTATGTAACTGTATGTAATATTCACGTGTGTTTCCTCCCACTGTTGTCTTTTCTCAGGCATGCTCAGTGAAGTGGACCTGGCTTCTCAACACGTGGTTATAATGCTGGCTTTTATAAATTACATGGTATGCTGCAGAAATGTTTACACAGTCACTGAAACACATAGTCCTATAATGGAAACTAAACAAAACCTAATGGCCTGGCTATCCGGTCTGAATTTTGAAAGGCTGAAAATGAAATTAAATTAGTTTGAGGCGTGGTTTGACTAAGGCATTTGTGATGTAGTAAATGTGTTGTGTATTGTGGGTGAAGTTTCCCCTGGGGATCCAGGCTGCAGCTTGTGTTCGTGTGGGGAATGCCCTGGGAGCTGGAGACACTACTGGTGCTATTCTTACCAGCAAGGTCTCCCTTACACTCTCAGGTCAGTCACACACATACTGTATACATAGTGGATGGTCATTTTTTAAGCTACTGTTTGATGTAGTCACACTTTAGTCCTATCTCCCTGCTGCCTTACCTTTAAAGCTAAGCATTATCTAGCCTGCTCAGTCTTTGTATAGACCAGATGCTGTTAAAAGTAGTATTTCAGTGCCAGTAGGTGGCACTCTGTCCTATGGTTTAAATGACAACCAAAAACTCCAGGGCAGTGAAGATGACATCGCTTTGTGAAGGTCAAATGGGACGTTAAGCGTGTCTCCAATAAAATAATAATATTAAAGTATTATATGTACTAACTTTATGAATCAATATTGTATCATATGTAAGAATCTCTGGATACAAAAAGTATCAATACTAAATGGAAGGTTTGAAAAACTGGTTGGTGTTTTTTGCAGTAGTATGTAGAGTGTTAATTCTCCATTCTCAATGTGCTTTAGGTGTCATGGCGGTAGTTCAGGGAATCGTGCTGATCTCCACTAAAACAGTGATCGCTTACATGTTTACTTCTGATGAGTGAGTAGAGCGCACAGTCAATATATATATATATTCTGGTTCGACAGCGCGTAACTCTCAAATCTCAAACCGTAATAAGACCATCTCACTGTTATTTCTTCCTTTCAGGCAGATAATTGATCTGGTATCACAACTACTCACTGTGTACAGTGTCCTACAGTTCTTTGACGGACTAGTGGTAAGTGCACTGCAACAAATGTTACAGAAATACACTGAAACAAGAACACGGTAATTTACTGTGGAAAGATAAAGATGCCTGTACAGTTTTCTAGACCTGTGGAACATTGTTTGTTTGAATGTAAAGACACAGTGTTGATTTGTCCCTGTAAACACCCACTAATCTGTATGGATCTGTCCCAGTGTGTGTGTATGGGTATAATCCTGGGTACAGGCAGGCAGAAGATAGCAGCTGTAGCGAACCTCATCACCTACTACTGTGTCGGCCTTCCACTGGGCATCTCTTTAATGTTTGCCGCTGGCCTCAGAGTCCTAGGTATTGACTTATTTCTGAATTGTATGAACCATAGAAATTAAAACTATAGAAGTGCCATTCCAATGCAAATAAATATAGCTGAATGGTCAGAGCGGCAGCCATTTTTACATGTACCATTCCAGTGCAAAGATCTAGCGCCCTACTTCCTTATTAAACCGATTCGCGTGTTGTTACTGTGACAACTAACGACAGGCGCCATTTTTTGTGTACGAATCGAATGACCACGCCAAACAGTTTAATAAGGCTTCTATAGATTGAATTTCTATGGTATGAACACCTTTCGTTATGGTTAACACCTTGCCACAAACTTGTATCTAAAAGATACATTCAGAAATATAAATTTGTCCCCCTCTTCCCATAACCAGGGTTCTGGTTGGGCCTGTTAATCGCTGTCAGTCTGCTGTCTATCTTCTTTATCACTGTCATATTCAGGCTCAACTGGGAGAAAATGACAGAGAAGGTACGTTGCTAGAATCTCTTTAATTCATTATCTGGAGCAGGTGATAGGCAAAGACTGACATTCCAGACTTCTCTCGTTGTGGATGACTTGTTGTCAGCTAACAGCATAATGCCACTGATCTTTGTCTGAAAGGCAGTGAAAAGAGCTGGAAAGGCTGGACATATGGTTTCAATGAGAAGTGTAGTGGTACCCGACCACACAGAGAACAGTGAGGCGGTGAGTAGCAACGTGTTGCAAAGTGAAAGGTTCACTCTCCGAAGCGAAAGTACGAGAATGTACCTAAAAGGGTCAAAGCTTGTCCCTGAGGCTGGACCTTACCGAGGTACGAAAATTGTAGCCTTCGACACGGGTCCATAGTTTTACCATTGATTATTGTACCTTTAATGCAACACGAATGTACCAAACTGTACTTAAATGTACACTGGTCACACACGTAAATACACTCAAAGGTACAAAATTGACCTTTAAGGCACTGTGTACAATTTTGTCAATACAAATTTTGAACCTCGGTGGGTGTAGCCCCAGGCACAAACTCTGTACCCTTTTAGGTAGTGTCTCGTACCTTGTTTTGTATGAGTGTATTATATTATTCAAACTACACTCTGATATTGACATTGAGCACGGCTCCCCATCCAGATGTTGAATGTCTTCACCCTGGTAAGCGATGAGGCCCAGAAGGACCTGAGAGGAAGTAATGGGAGCCCAGAGGTGCAGAGGGGGGATGGCAGCCCCAGAACCCTGCTTTCAATCACCCAGCTGATCCTAAGGAGGGGTCTCACTGTCCTGGCTGCCCTTGCCATCCTGTCTGTGGGAATGAGTCTCCATATTCTCCTGCCTCTACCAGTCAGCTCATGGGGCAATCGGACTGTTGAATGGAGCAACGCTACCGTTAGCACTACCTACTCCCCTGGACTGGTCCGGTCAACCGTACTCATCTAGGACTAACACCTCAGGGGATAAGAGTAGACCCTGGGACCGAGACAGATCATAGACTTGCTGTTCCAGGGAATCAGTTACATGTTACAGAATTAATTAATAGAATACAATACAAGACACTTTGGAATGTAAAAGTCTGTTTTTACTTTTGTTTATCATAATACCATGAGAAGGTATTGTGTTTGTTTGATTAGTGTCATGGGCTCAGACAATGTGTTACAGTTTCACTTAGATTAGAAATAACTAGAACAATCATCCCACGGCTCCTTGGTACTGGAACCTGTTGGGACCATGGATAGATGAGCTCCTCTCTTCCAGCATGAGACCTCCTGGTCTTCTGACCACCCTGGCTGAGTGGAGCCATCTCTGGTTCTGAAGTCCATCTGGATCTCACTGTGCTCAGGTGAGGTTGGTGAGGCGCAGGTTGATGACGACGCCCAGGGCCAGGATGACGAGCATGACACACAGAGCCAGGCCCTTCCACATCAGCAGGGTCCTGTGGTCCAGAGGAACCTTCATCCCCTCGCTAGTGACACCGGCGACCTCAGCACCATCATTATCCTGGCCTGGCCTTTGTTCTATGTGCTCCTCATATGGAGATGAAGCATCTGAATTGGCCATATCAGTCACCCACGAACACACATAAGACAGAGCTTGAATTCATATGCAACTTCCGCAATATAGTAGACTTTGGAAAGCTATGGAAAGATTTATGATAATGAATTGAGTCTTTCTTACCCATATCTATGTAGTTACTTTGTACCCCAGCTCTGATCTGGGCCTGCAAACAATCCAATCCAACCCAACCCATCGTCATTACTTCTTTAAGGAACTTACATCCAATGAAATGGAGACCTGCGGGCTCTGCTTGTGTTGACTCACCTCTTCAGTGGCTTTCGTCCAGTTCATTTTCAATAGGTAGACAATGAAGAATAAGCACTGTAGGGACACACAGCTTAGCACACCAATCCAGAAGCCTGGAGAAGAACAGCAAATAGACCAGGAACAAAAAAGACAACTCAAGAATTCAGTAGGGAGATTGGAGGCAGGAGCTGTTTCCCAATGTCAAGGAAGGATCCTTCGAAGTAGGATTTTCAAGGATGCTACGTCATCAAAGTCCGTCGAAGTACTGTTCCAATGTCAAGGATCCTCCGAATTTCAACCAAGGACTGAGTCCTTCGTTCGGAGAATTTCCCATAGACGGTCAAGGATGTATATGTGTATCCTTCGCGCTCTCATATCACCCACAATCCTATGCGCGAGGCTTTCCCAGCACGTTTAAAAAATAAAAAATGGCGGACGTTAGTGTAGACGGAGTAATATGCTTTCAAATGTAAGTATATTTAGTGTTTTAACTTTATCGTAAACTTGTTAAAACGGTAGTATATGTAAGTAAAGTTTAACGATTAAATGCCAGTACAAACTATTGAATTGCAGCGCCGAAAACTGACCTTTTCACTGACGTAATGACGCA